>VUQJ01013198.1:49296-61470 GCA_015108635.1 Andinoacara biseriatus
AGCATCATGCCAAAAGAATGCTCACAAAGCAGGAGATTGATATACAAATTTATCAATGTTTCCAAGCTTCAAGAACTAGACCAGGAGTATTCAACTCCAGGCCTGGAGGCCCAGTGTCCTGCAAGTTTTAGATGTGTCCCTGATCCAACACCTCAGTATGCAGTCAAGTTCTCCAGAGTCCTATATTTGACTCAGGTGTGTTGAAGCAGAGACTCCTCTAAAACCTGAAGGACACCAGCCCTCCAGGCCTGGAGTTGAAGACCCCTGAACTAGACTGAGAAGTATCATGAAATTCAAGACGACCATCAAATGTGGAGAAGCTTGAGAGATTCACCAAAGAGGAACTGGCTGGGATTGTTCAGATGAGATTTATTAAAAACTACAATGAACAATTGCAGACTGTTATCCAGCAAAAAGGATAGCGCATTAAAGATTCTTTGTTCTGTTCAAGAGAACATGGAAATACTCAATGAAACTTTCATAGGGGGATAATTCTGTCATTTGTATATTCTGATGGACTGCCACATATGGACCTTGCATATACATGCACTAGATGTTAAGAAAAGCTGTGCTTTGCTGGATTTGATATGGAAGACTGGAGACAGAAGTTAAAAAATTGACCTCAGCTTTTAGTAAAGCCAACTACAGCAGACACCTGACCATCTTATACTGCTAGGCATGACATGCTCAAGAACTTAGCCTAAACAAGACAAGTTCTTGACAATGAATACTTCACAGCCAAGGAACTGTCTGCTGCAACATGTCTCATTTAAAGGTTGATTTAGTCTGCAAGTTTATTCAATAAGCAGCACATTTGGGTGTTCTATACAGCATTCTTCATAATGCAGTTTGCAGAGAGTCTACTGAACAAGCACATTATACTTTTGAAAACCTGCAAATGCTGGATGAAGGTATTCAACTCAGTAAAGGAAACCGAGAAATTATTAGATCAAAAATTGTGCATAACCAGAACCTTTTTAGAGAAAGGCTCATCACAGTTTAAAGAAATCTGAATATGTAAACCCCAAGTTAAGCATGTGACAGTACTGAAGGAAAGCCATCAGTGGAGCGCCACTAGAATCCACCACGGAAGCAGGTAAGGAGCAGAGCCTCCATTTTAAATCCAGCAGACTGAGGAATATGAAGAGTCAGTCCTGAAGATACTTAAACACACAAGACCATGCAGTCATCCTAGACAGCAAGTGATTTATACCATCTGGTCATTCAACCCACTTGAATTTTTATGAAAAATTCAGCTGGAATCCCAGTTTTGTTTTTAAATCCAATTACTTGGCTGTAACCTGACTGGGAGAACGTGACAGTTTACAGAGGAAAACCATTTGTGTACTGATGGATGTAACAAGGCACAGCCTAGAAGCAATTTACAGCAGCAAAGATTTAAAAATACCTTTATTTACAAAATTGTTGTTTCACAATTATGCAACATGAAGCAGCATTTCAGGGTCGTGTTCTTGGCCACTTCCGACCATGAGACCCACACCTACAGTGCACAACATTTTAACTTATCACAGCTGGGAAATAGGTGTTCAAGTAACTAAGTAACTCAGTAAGCAGAACAGAACAAGGAGATGCCAAAGAATAGCAGTTATACAAGTATTTGTTTCATCTGCATGAATGCCTGGGTTAAACTTAAATGGTTGTGAAGTACCTCACCTTTACAGGTAGTCTATCCGGAAGCAGCTCCTGTTTGTTTACTGATAAAGCAAGAGTGTCACAGCTGAACACATTTATAAAAACTTTACACCATCGCCCTGCTCTCAGCCAGCTTAAGTGAAGAGACTTAATTTCAGGTGAAGCTGAAGTCTCTGGCTCCAGCAGCTGAAGCACTCTGTTAACATCTGTACTTTCACTATGACACATCAAGATCTCCACTAAAAAGCCTTCACCGACTTAGTTTTAAGACCTCTAATTGATAATTTAAATTAAAAAGCCAATACCCATCTTAATAAAAAAAAAAAAAAAAAAATTAAAAATGTTTCAAAACACTGAATTTGGAGTACATTAAAGCTCCTGAGAGCCAATCTCCTTCCAAGGAGGAACTTTCAGTCAAAGCGTGACAGTCTTGTGATATGCAGCGTTAATTCTGCTGTCCTGAGGGTCCTGGTTCTTCATCATCCGACACGTCTGCAAAGCTCTGACTGGAATCAGGGTCTTTTTCACACTGACCTCCCAAGTCATTGCAGTCCTCATGCTCAGCCTCATCTTCATCAAGAGCAATTTCCCTCAGCTCATCCAGACTGTCAGGAGACTTCCCAGTCAGTCTCTAAAAAGGTAAACCTCAAGGTTACTTTAAGTACCAACAGGTCCATCTGTGTAGCACTACTTTCAAGTTTGCCCATGTGATTGCCTATGAAAGGCTTGGATCAGACCTAGACTAGGAGAAATGTGGGTTAAGCACAAAAGGCTGAAATTTAACCAAATCAGCTGCCAACTGAACAAAAATATAGATCCAAGACTCAGAAATTGGTAAACCCACACCTGCAGCAAGTGTTGAACTATCACATTTCTAGAACTTTGTGATCTTACAGACTTGACAAGACCAAAATGAATTTTTTATAAAAATCAAGTTCAGCTTATTGGTGCAGCCCTCCCAGTCTCTCATATGGCCTACTGGGAAAATTAATTTCCCCACCCCTGTGTCTGTACACACAGCAACTATGGTAGACCATTGATAAAATTAAGAGGTTTTCATTTACACCTGCAGTATTGTAAAGTTATTTTTGCCCACAACTTGGCATACATGTCAGATTGTAATATCAGGGTGCCTACCTCAATCAGGTCAGCCATGTATTGCACATGCTGAGCAAGCTCCTGCAGCTCTTCATTTTCACTCTGAAGCTTAGTTATCTGCTCATCTCTGGTCTCAATGCTTTTGTGAAGCTGTGTTTAAAGGGGAAAAAAAGTTACTAGGCTGAAGAAGGCAACCTCCTACAGCCATAACAAGGAGTTAAACTTTACAATTAAACCACTTTTCTGCCTTAGGCTGGATTTCTGCATTGGTCTTTGCAGAGCCTACAAAATAACCTGATAAGTGGGCAATGTAGTTGCATGCATTTATAGGTGTGCTAGACAAGCTTAAAATGCTGGGGGCCTTGCTCTGTCAGCTTTTGAGTGTGAACACATTTGTCCCTCTAGTTTTTCTTCCACTTTGTTCATGCCCTCACATCTGTCCAAAAATGCAGCACTGCAGTTGAGGGGAAATAAACTACACCTATACTGGCCTCCCTACATTTGCTTCCAGTCATTTTAGGATCCAATTTAAAATGAGTTCTGATGGTTTGGCGCCTGGCTACTTAATGGATCTTGAGACCCTATATTCCTACTAGGGACCTGAGGTCCACAGATCGGCTATCAGCTAGATCCAAGTTGAAAAGCAGAGGCGCATATAAGAAGCTCATTCTTGTAATCATTTATATTCACTTGCAGTTGAGACTAGTTAAGTGCAGTATTCTCGCTTTACTATGATAAAATGTTTCTACCGAGGGTTTTACCAGTTAACGTTTGATTTTTGATTGTATTTGTTTGTTTTAAAATGACTATTGCATGTTATGAAGCCTGTACAGCACTTTGGTCAACTAAAGTAAGTTTAACGTGCTATAAAAATAAACCGACATCCATTCTAGTTTTGGCAATCTTCCTCCAGGAATTTGCTGACATTTGACAGTCCTTAAATTGATGTTATGATTATTCCTTATATTGATAATCATTGTTATTCTCTCACTGATAAATTCAAGAACTCTGGGGAAAGTAGCCTGAAGTGCACAGGAGGAATGAATGATGCTGAGCGGGCCAAACAGAACAGTTGCAGGCTGTGTTGACGCAATGAGTTACGTTTTCAGGAGGTGCACATCAGGTTACTGCGTCGATTCAGAGGTTTCCAGTTACGGTGTAAGCCCTGCAAAGACCTGACGCAGAAGCATAAAACTGGCCTTAAGCTGCCAAAGTTACAGGATTAGTAGAGTATTGTTGAAGTGCAGCAAAATGCCAGGATTGGCACCTTTTTACTTTATGCAAAGCTGATTTCAGTAAGCTTAAGACTCAGTTACTTAAATTCAGTGCCAGCTGGTCAGTAGCCAACTAAGGTCAAGTCAGTCAGTGAGAGCGTGGGAACAGCTAAGTTTGAAGCTAAACATTAACCAACTCTGATTAACTCACCTTCTCGTTCTCCTGTAGGAGATTGTACAATGCCTTTCGTCGCTCCTCTGCTACCTCTTTCCAGTAGGTCGAAGGGGGAGTTTCTACAAAAGTAACGGAAGTGTTAGATAAAAGCTTGAATTGGAGCTAAAAACATTAAACATTAAGTACACTACATATAAACTCACATACCTTTGACCATGAGATCATACGCTTCTTTGGACATGCCATCTGTTAAGCAAGCAGATTCTTCTGTTTGAGTGCATTTGACTTCCATCTTCACCCTCTTTGGACCTCTGATTTGATCAGCTGTCCCATTCTTCCGCTTGGGACTCACTTTTCCTGCCTAAAAAAAAAAATTTTTTTAAATTACCAATACAATGCAATACCTGCGTGTTTTATTCTCATGCACGCATGCAAATTGCTTTTGAAGGAAACTCATTACAAACCTGAGCTAACCTCCCCAGGTCAGAGTTGACCTGACGAACTTGCAGAGTTTGCCTGGCAGGCCCCATAGTCTTTTGAGAAGGTGTGAAAAAGCTCTGAAAGGCATCCAAAACAAGTTACTGTTACTATAGATCTGATTAGATCACAGCATGCAAACAAAACAAATGATCCTACCCTCCCCCCGATTGTGTCTGTGCCTTTAGAAACTCAATATTAGTCACATGGGAAAGTAGCATGACCCATGTTCTCATTCTCAAAGCCTCTATTCAGCAAGGATTAGCATCACTTCACAAGCTTTAGTTACACTGTCACCAAGGGAGAGGGCATAAGTGAAGTGCCATAACACCAGTGCCATGTGCAACAGGCCTACAGGTGTGCAAAACAGGGCAGGGCACAAATTCTTAACAGCCGTGGGAAAGCTGTATCCACGATCATTACAGAGCAGCCAGCAAGCATATTAATGTTTGGCCATAGCTTCACATTACTGCTGAGGTGTTTTGGGCCTGTAATGGGCAATTAGGCTGTGGGGGAGTTTGTTCCTTGAAAAACAGCAGTATAGAAATCCAAACAAGTATAATTTTATTTAAATGGCAGCAACAAAATAGCCAGGCCAAACACTTCGTTACAGAAAGTTCACTTAACCCAACCCTGAAGATTCATTCAACAGTGATATTTACAGCAGTGGCATGTCTACCAAAAACAAGGCCAATCTTTACCTTTTTGGTACATGCATTTTACTGTGCAGGGCAATGCACAAGACAAGAGTTATTTGAAGTGTTTAGCATGAACATGGACAAGCTCTTTTTTTTTGGAAAAGGCCTAATAATGGTTAATTTTATAAAATGAGCCCTGATACAACCCACCCAAAAATGTAGCATAGCCGAGACGTTAATATACTTGAAACGTTCAAGTTTAATTTAATGTTAAGTTAACATTAATTTATGTAGTTCAATTAAATACATCAATTTAGACTTTAACACTTTAAACTTTGTTAGATGCTTACCTTTACATTCTCATTGGACTTCTTGTGGCTAAGCTTTACTTTTCCACTTACATTCATTGTTTTTCCTCGAGAACTGAGCGAGGACAATAACACGGTCAGCACACAAGAACACTTTACTTTTGAACAGTAAAACACGTTTAAACAAACACACACACACACACACCCTAAGCTGTCTAGCTTACTATAAAGTAGGTAGTTCTTAATTTGGAAAAGTTTTTCTTTAAAGAAACGAATAGAGGTATAAGAGTAGCCTCACATGCTGAAAATAAGCCGCGGTAAGAAGGCCTCGAGTTATTAGAGAAGAATACACCAAAAAATAAGCCACGTTTAAAGATAGCACATCATTAACAGACTTAAACTATGTTACGTGAGATTTAACTGTGGATGAAATACGTATTTTTTTTTAAAAACGTAAACCGACCTTACAGTATCTGCTTTTAAGCCCGTATTTGCCGTTGGGTTTCGCCCTTTACTCCTCTCCGACGAGCCCGCGCCAGAGTCTTAAATACGCCCACTCAGTCACGTGATAAAGTGGCCGGTGAAGCGCATGCTCACAAAGATATTTTCGGGCAATATTTTTTCCTCCTCATGCGGTCACATGACAGCGCACGTCATATCTTTGTAGTCGACTGTGCAGCCATTTTGGGGAGGCTGTGGACCGTCGAGCCTGTATGTGCCATTATTAGCTACCTAAAAAAACCACAAACAAAGAAACCAAACGGAACAAACGTTGGACGACGCGTCGTTAAATATGGGCCCGCCGGGAGACAGAAAACTCCACATGTCGACTGAAAGAACGGAGGATTTGAGCTGGATTGTCGATTTATCTTGACATGGCATGCGGCAGGGCGAGCCGGAGGTTGTGACGACTGAAGAAAAAGGAGAGAAAGAAAACAAGCGCAGCAAACACCTCGAAACTTCAGACGTGGAAAGGGGGGAGTTTGATATTTTTCTTTGTTAAGCTAACGATTATTTCGCCATTCAGCCTTTGTCGTTAGTTGGCTGATTTTTTTTAAAATCAATGAAGTTGTTGACAAGGCGCGACTGAAGCGGATTATATTTAGCGAAAATGCTGCAAACGATCAGTGAGTGAAGCCTGTAGGTCTCTTAGACGCAGACAGCACTGGCAGTCGCATTGAACCGCGGAGGGGGGTGAAATGTAAACGCGTTGAAAGATGACTGTGCGTTAAGGTCGGCGATCACACATAGGCCTCAATTAAGCCAGTCGGTCAGATGATAAGATGTAGCTATATCGCTGGCTCACTACTCGTTAGTGTCGGAAGTGAATGTCTAGATTAGCCTGCTAGCTCACCTTAGCTAGTGTGCTAAAAATACGCCCACATCATGACTATCGACGGCAGCAGCACGGGCACTGGGCCAAATGAGTGGCAGTAAAAGTCACGGAAATGTCAAGTTACTTTCGCAGTAGTCTTCGATGTTACCCGGTGCCAATATCTCCTGGCATCTGTGTTTACCTGCCATCTTCGTCTGTATCCCCAGTCCGTCTATAACACGCACATAACAGCGTCTGCACGGAAACAAAAAGACACAGCCATGGATGAGGGACTTTGAAATGACCCAGATGATAGAATATTTGTCTGCTTGCTGTAGTCCACAATCTGAATTGCAGAAAAATACTAGCGGTATGGGTTTTTGCAGCAGCGCTTTCTGCTGATTTCCGTAACATCTATAGGAGAAAAGCTAATCATTTGAGTTGCTGTTTAATTTAAATCTCTGTTGCAATCCCTCCATGGCAGATTGAAAAACAAAACGCACACACGCACAAAAAACAAAACAAAACAAAAAACAACTCGTGGTCCTGAAAGTCATGTCTTAAAACATGGATTTCTGATCAAGCCTAAAGGAGATGTAGTCTTAGCTTGTCGACCATTCCCCCCTCCTCAACACTGCCCTTTTCTCCAAAACAATTGAAATGACTTAGTTTTGTTTCTGATTTTATGACCTTTTAAGTTTGTAGTTGGTATATTAAGGATCTAGCCTAGAGTTTTGATGCGTTGTTTCTGCAAAGGGTAGCCAGCTCCATCCTTTATCAAACACAGAAGTAGAGAGTGTAGCAAAAATATACTGCACAAGAGGAGAAGACACTACCATCATAATCTAAACATGGGGGACCCAACTTCACGCAGAAATCAAACAAGAAACCGACTTCGAGCTCAGCTTCGGAAGAAAAGGGAATCTTTGGCTGATCAGTTTGACTTCAAGATTTATATAGCCTTCGTTTTCAAAGAAAAGGTTTGTCATTGTGACACATCCATTTAGGTTTTATTCCCCTTATTTTGCGACCAAAGCAATGCCTTAATTTTTTTTTCTTTTTCATTACAGAAGAAGAAGTCAGCACTTTTTGAGGTTGCTGAAGTTGTGCCAGTGATGACCAACAACTATGAAGAAAATATCCTGCGAGGTGTGCGCGATTCCAGCTACTCTCTTGAGAGTTCAATAGAACTCCTGCAAAAAGACGTCGTGCAACTACACGCACCCCGATACCAGTCAATGCGAAGGGTGAGACACGAAACCGTTTGAAGAGGGGGTGATCTGAAAAAGTGAATATTTTGTGTCGCGTTATATCTTTCTTTCTCGTGTTTTCGTAGGATGTGATAGGCTGCACCCAGGAAATGGATTTTATCCTTTGGCCACGCAACGATATTGAGAAGATTGTCTGTCTGCTGTTCTCCAGATGGAAGGGGGCCGATGATGAACCCTTTAGGCCTGTTCAGGTCAGAAGTTGGCACCTTAGGTTTGGTCAAAACTCCAGAAAACACTTGTAGATTATAGAGGTGAAGTTGGCAGAGACCTCTTCCCTGCTTCCATTGTAGCAGATTCTCTGTTTTTATTAGTGTGAGGCAGTTTTCTTCAATAATGTAAATTTTTATATTTATAATTGCGGCTGCTGTTACACCCAGATTTCCCCTCTGTGGGACAATAGAGGCTGTTTCTTCTTCAGTATGCACGATTGTCCATGTGACTGAGTCAAAATCAGAAAAAGGAGCAAGAATAGCAACAGGTCTGCACCATGGGGTTGTTGTCTTTTTAAATATTTTAAAAAATAGGATAATTTTTAGTCAAAAATATTCTTTTTGTGCATGTTATATAAAAAAAATCTCACGTGTAGAGTGTAGCCATTTTAAATGCCTGTTATCAGCAAGTCCTGTTTCCCAGCCGTGGATTGAGCCCAGTCCTCGACTAAAAACAAAATACTGTTTTTAGTTTATAGGTTTTTAATGTGAGGTTAGGCTTAATCCCTGTCTGGGAAGCTGAGACTTTACATAACAAAACTTAGTCTTTAGTTCTTACCTCTATTATCTTATTTACAGGCCAAGTTTGAATTTCATCATGGAGACTACGAGAAGCAGTGCTTGCATGCTTTGGGTCGCAAAGACAAAGCTGGAATGGTCATGAACAACCCAACTCAGTCTGTATTTCTCTTCATGGATAGACAGCACTTACAGGTACGTCACTGAAAATAACATGCAATTCTCCTGAAAGGCTAAAAAAACCTCACCACAAAACTGCTTCTTTAACACCCTTGATCACAAATGTTGTGTCCAAATTCTTGCAGACTCCTAAAACCAAGGCCACAGTTTTCAAGTTGTGCAGCCTCTGCCTGTACTTGCCCCAGGACCAGCTGACCTGCTGGGGTGTGGGAGACATCGAGGATCACCTTCGCCCTTACATGCCTGATTAAGGCTTCTTGCTCCACCCAGCCACACGGGGGGGAAGCCTTTCCCCTTCCTCTTGCCTAAGCCTTCAGAAGCAAATTGATGTACTCATCTCCATCCTTTTTCCCTTTAAGATGTGAACTTATGCTTGGATCTCCTTTTTTGTTTCTACTTGTTCTACCTTCCCTGACCTGAAGCTGATTGAGTTCCCATCCTTCATTTTGTTTTTGTTTTTTTTCCCACCTCATGCTCCCAGTGTGCCCCAACCCTCTTCTCCCTGCCATTTTTGGATTTATCTCCCACTTGTTTTTTTTTTATTTTTTTTATTTCACTTCCTCTTCATTCCCTCCTTCTCACTTACCCATTTTTGTTCATTTGAACCTGCACGAACATTGATTTTGAGTGGTTGGTTGTTCTCTTGGAGCTGCACTGTCAACAGCACCGGTCATTGAAGGAACTCTTTATGTTGCATCAGAACAGGAACAAACAATACACAGGTCATCACGGTGGTTCTCAGATGGATGTGTTTTATATCCTTGTTGTCATAAGAAAGGATTGTTAAAGCTTGTTTTGTAATGTCATGGAGATGTCTAGAGCAACTTTACAGTCTTTTGACCAAGGACAGGTGTGAAGAGGTGTTTTTAAACACCTGTGTAAGCAAAGAGATAATGAGATGAACAGTATCTGTCAAATCATATGGTGTAGGTATTGCTTCTTATAAACCGCCTTAGTTATTTTGCTGGACTTTAAAAAATGTTTTGGTGTCATTTGCTTTCCTCTGAAACATGCTAGGCAGGCCTTTGCTAAAACCTTGAGTGACTTGAAGTTGGTTAGATGTTGAGGGTCACGTTCACTGTTCAAGCACTATTCATTTAAGCTACTGAAATCTGATGTTTTTATATTTTGTTTTATTGGGGATGTGGGTTGGTGAGAAATGGTGACATTTATTGTTTAACACACCTAACAAAAGTTGCTGAAAGCTTTTTTTTTTTTTTAATTTGACCTACTAAAATTGAGAATTTGCTGCCATGCTCATCAAATTAAATTGGGTTTTGCAGGCTTGCTTGTCAAAGAATAATAAGCACATATAATTTTGCTCCTTGTTGATTCAGTGTGTTCACTTTAAAGGATATAAGGCGTGTAACTTCTGGAATTTCTTTCTGTTGGTTCTCAAATCAATACTGCTGAGCATATCCTAATACAGTGCAAATTCTGAAAGCATCACTCTTTGTCCATTTGCTTTTATTGCATGTGCATGAATCATTGATACAGTCTTTAGATCAGGAGGGAGTCTGATCACACAATAGCAGGTCATCAAGTAACCAGCAGGAAGTAGTATGAGAGTTATTACACCACTGTTAAGTACATATTCCTACTATAACAAACTTATATACAGGCTCAGAGAGGCTGGTTTCCATCTTTACTCTTGCTTTGACAGTACATACAGGCACAGAGGGGAGAAGCTTCAGCTGCTTCCAAGATGTTTGGTGTGTCTTCCTTGTGCAATTATCTTCCCTGTGGCCTTGTTGGTGAGGTCTACTGTGGCAAACGCCAGACTGCGTCCCTGCTTCAGGACCTGAGCAGTGATGAGAACGTCCTCTCCCATTTTTGCAGCGTTCATGTACCTGTGAGACAGTGACAGCTTTTGTAATTTATGAGGCAAATTGTCAAACTGACTGGGAAAGCATGCAGGAGGTCAGCAGGAAAAAAAATGGGAGCACAAAAGTAAGTTTAACCCTACGAGGTTAAATGTAACCTTCAGTGTGTGATTATTTGATTTAAAGCAAATAAAGCTACTTTTGGGTGATTCCTTATTCAAAAGGAGTCGCCACAGAGGGTCGCTCTGCATGTCTGGTGGATTTTTAAGCCCGTTCTGACCCAACCCTAAAGGGATTTGTGTCTCCTGGGATTGAATGAGGGACCTCTTATTAGGTGGTGTAAACCACCACACTAAGCAAATAAAACTTTTTTTTTCTCCCTTGGAGAAAAAAAAACAAACTTTTCTCCAAAACACGATCACATCTCATCAGTCATGACTTTGACCTTGCAGGGTTAAATGTAAAGTTTGTCTTCCTCTTTCAGCTGCTCCCTTCAGGAATTGCCACAAAGGATCATCTGCCTCCAATCTCACCCTGTCCCTAGCATCCTCCTCTGTCACAACATCCATGAACCAATTCTCTGGTCGTCCTCTTTTCCTCTCCCCCTGGCAGCTCCATATTCAACATCCTTTGACCAGTATGTCCACTCTCTTAGGTGGTGCAAGTACACACATTTGTTACTTAAGTAGAAGGACAGATAATTTTGTTTAAAAAAAATACTCTGGTAAAAGTTGAAGTAGTGATTCAACTTCTTTACTCAAAAGCAAAAAATCTCTGAAATGTACTCAAAGTATAAAAGCAGTTCTTCGAAGGACATTTCTACCAGCCCTTTTGTACAAGACTAATGAAACCTCATTGTTAATATAATAATTATAAAAAGATGTGTACAGGCTGTGATCAGCTTACCTGTGCTGCTGCTCTTTGTGGAGATAGCAAACAAAATTCAACAAGATATAAGCAAATGCTACATGAGCTGTCAAAATTTCCAGTCCTCAGAAACTATAGACGTGGTTTAAAGGTGGAATTCAGTGAGCGAGTCATCAGCTTATATTTAAACTGATGTTTCTTGCACTGACAACACCACAGCTGCTCTGCACCAATGCCAGGAACTAACTAACTTTAGTTAGTTCCTGCACTGAACTGCTTTTTTGTTTTTTATGCAACATCTGAATAACAAAAAGTTAGCACACTTAAGTTTGTTTTGCAGTACATTTCACAAATAACTTCAGCAACACATCACATATAGTTCCAATATCTGTTCAGAAAAATAAATGAGTACATTAAATGTAAGCTG
>VUQJ01013199.1:3084-14112 GCA_015108635.1 Andinoacara biseriatus
TTAAAACAAAAAAGGGCCCCCCCCCCCCCCCCCCCCCCTCATTGCTTCTGCTGCATGGCTTCTTTCCGCGCGGCGTCCTGCAGCAGCTGCGTGTCCACCTCATCTGCAGGCAGCTGAACGTAGCGGACCACCGATCCTCGGATGAAGCAGTTTTTCACCGACAGCTGCGGGAAGGAAACGGCGAGCGTGAGGCGTGAACGCTGCAGCTCAGCATTTTTATGGAAAGCACAATAAAGGAAAAATGTGTACACACATTTGTATATTTGGGGGATGATGTTCTCGTATTTGGGCGACTGAGACTCTAAACGTGCGTCATTCTGTGTGGAGGAAATATGATCAGCTGCTGATTAAGCAGCACTCGTTACATATTCCAGCAGGAAGCGAGTGCAGGTTCTCCCTCTCACACACCTGTGGCTCTTTCAGGTAATGCAGAGATTTTGTGTCAAATATCATCTGCGGTTAACAAAAAATCCCTATAAAAAATTTCCAGATAACCAGGATAACCAGGGAATTTCTCTGAAAGGATACGAAACATCCCAGATCATAAAGATCAGAGAGATGAAGATGCATTTGTTTGATACAATTTAGATTGTTTTTGTGGTAGAGGTTTAAAAAGCTCGTCAGTGCACCGCAGCAGCCAGTTTTCTGTTAAACACTTCCTGTATTCACCTCCTGAGGTGGGAACAAACAGGTCCCGTCTCCAGAACCAGAACTTACCATGTGTGGATATTTCTCCGGGTCTGTGACGCTGATGTCTGTGAGCTTAATGTTCAGGTACTGAAACACACACAGAGCAGCACCGTGTGAAAAAACAAAGGCGGACACGCCGTTTCAGAATGAAGCCAATAAATGAGGATGTCCTACCTGGTCGACAGAATGAAGAGTTCCACAGATGCTGAAAGACAAGCACAGACTCAGCAACACGAACAGCACCGCTGCCATAAATCAGCCTTTCATCGCGTCAGCAGGTTTACTCTGATTATGAGGCTCGGGAGCAGGTGTGCCCAGGTAAAGTCACACCTTCGTTCTACACGTGGACACATTTAGGAAGCAGTGAAACCTTCGAACCGGCCTCAGAAAGCAGCTTGCGGAGTTTAACCCTGAGACGGCAGCTCGGAGAACAGCTGTGGGTTACCCGGCTCAGATTATCAGATCCATGAAGCTGGAATTCTGCTGAATTTTACAGCTCAATTTAAAAAACCTCTAAGCTGACAGGCTGCTGCTTTAGTCCAGTTTTCTCCTGTTCAAAAGCATTTCAGCCTTTATCCAGAAAAACAGGGAGCATGACGGCCACGGATCGCTGCCTGCCTCCTCACACTGAAACACAAACGCGTTACCACCAAAGCATCCGGGTAGGTTCACAGCTGGTAACTGGTCTGACTGCACTGGATTAATATTCTAAACTCTTACCATCTGAAAATGCCACCATCGAAGCTAAAATTCACAAAGCAGTAAAAACATTTTTAACTGTTGAACCTGCGCTGAAGCTCGGTGAGCTTGTCCCGGGGCTGGACGGCGCATCAATACTGACCTCAGGTCATTTTTGAGCTCCACCACGACGTCCTTCCCCACCAGAGACTTGAAAAACGAGTAAAATAGCTGCGGAGTACAAACAGACGCGGACGTTAGCGGAGCGTTTAGCGCGGCAGCGACGGCGGCGAGCCGCAGCGGCACGCCGAGCCCCGCGCGGAGCAGCGGCTCCCCGAGGCCGCGGCCATCCGCCACCAACGCTGCACAAAACGGAGAAAATTCACACAAACTTCACCATCATTATCATCGTTTCTCACCATTGTCGCTGCTGCTTTCCTGTAGCTCTGCGGCGCCTGTTGATGACGTCTCAACCCGTTATATTCCTGCGACGCACCAGCGTGCAATAATTAAAAAGCGCCACACGGGAGCGACAGAGGAGCGCTCAAGGGGCGCACACGCGTCACTAACTCACTGCAGTTTATTGTAGGTTACAAAAATCTAAACCAAAAAGTGGGTGTGAAAAATATTTTAGTTCACTAAAAAAAATTGTATTTAGACACAAAATCATAAAAAAAATTAAATTAAACAGACCATCTACACCAAAATCAATATAAATTGTCTTTAATTGAAAAATAAAAATTAAAAATAATTAAAAATATTTTATTTTTATTTATTTAAACCTTTATTTACCCAGGCAAACAGATTAAGAACATATTCTTATTTGCAACTTTGGCCTGGCAAAAGGGAAAGCCTTTTGAAGGGAAAGAAAAAATTAAAATTAAATACACAGAATCTACACAGACTTAAAATTAAATACTAGAAAACTTTAATAACTCTGGTACAAACAAAATTTAAATAACAGCTGTATGTAATTGAAAAATAAGGCCAAATAACAAAAACTACAAGAAAAAAAAACTAAATAATTTTGGAGCTAACAAATCTACAGAAGTATAATACATGATGGGGAATATTATGCCAGCTTTGTGTTGTTCCTGCTAAATAAACTAAATGAATACAATTTAAAAAGTCTTCATTATTATTATTATTATTACAAAGTTCATGTTTTGAATCAAGGACCCACACTAAGTTTACTAAGTTCATGAAGTTTATCATAATCCCTGCTGTAAATCTAATATTCAGAGCAACCTTTTTTGTTTGTTTGTTTTACACGTTCTACTGATTTGTCTGTGCTTAGTATAAACTTCCAACATGTAACATGACAGGTCAGGAAAACTATGATCGGTCCCTTTAATCCTCAAAGAGTCAGACTGGAACCCCCCCAGAACCCACTGAGGACCATCTGTGATGGCACTCTGTGTTGTTCACTTGGTTTAAAGACAGCATGTGTGTGAATGTGGTAAATACCTGCACTAAGATTCAGACTGTACAGTGGACAGGAAGACAGGCAGACCAAAGAGGAGTGTGCTGGTGGAGCTACAATACATGAAGATGCAGAGGCAAGAGACCGAGATGGGTGGAGGTTACAAGCTACAGCCTGAGTAGCAGTAGTAGAAGTAGTATGTGAGGAACTGTGCCTCCTCACCTTTTTCAGTCACGTGATTAAAGAGAAAACGTGGATGATGAGGTTGTGTTTCCAATAACGTCAAGCGCAGTGAATAGTGATTCTGTCTGCATGCAGTTTTATTAGGCGCCAGCAGATGGAGCCAAAGCACTGCCGCCTGAGCGGACTGCGAGGGCGCCGCTGCAGCGTTAAAACTGCTGTTTTATAGGCAGTCATTGAGCCGTCACACAAAACACACACACACAGAAAAAAAACTTAATTCAAGCTTTAATATTGGAATTTATTGCAGCATTTTTTGTACATATTAGATAACACTGTGCGTTAAACATTCATCAGCTACTGTATAGTGTAAACTCCAGATATAATGTAACAGTTATTTTAGAAGCAGAGTTCCGTTTCAAACCGACGTTCCAGCATGAGCTTTGCAGAAAACTGAAACATGATCAAAGTCTCCAATGTTTGCATAAATGGAAAGGCTGAGTTAGAGACTTTTATGCTCTTTCAATGTCACACTAAGACTAATAAGAAGGTGCTGATGCAAGCCAGTTAGCTTAGCTTAACATAAAGACTGGAAATGAAGGGAAACTGCTAGCCTGGCGCAGTCTAAGTCAAAAAGTGAGTTTTAGAGGATGACAGGCAAAAGTTTTATACCTTCAGACAGATGCTAAGCTAAGCCAACTGACTGCTCTATGACAGGACAGCTATCTGTCCTCTCAGGTTATCTAAAGGAAGGGCAGTGGGGTATGTAACATTTCCAGAAATGCAGCCAGGAACGTGAACCTCTGTGCTGACCGTCACTGCAGACTCGTCTCACTTCACAGGACGACCCATCTTGGACGCGTCTGGATGCACAAAAAGAAGCAAAGGGGATTATAGCTGTCAGAAAACCTGAAAGTGTTTCTTACTGTCTGTGCGACACTCACCGGGTCTTGTTGGTGGTCTGTGCTTGCTGGGGAGTTCAGAGGTTTCTCTGTAGTCTCGGGGTTTGGGGTTCTGGGGCTCCGGCACGCCCGGCACACCCGGCATGCCCGGCCGGGCCTTGGCAGGCAAAGGAGGCCGGTTTGGAGCCATCCCGCCTTCGGACCGTGAGGGCACCACAGGCTTCTTGAATGCTGTGGGATGGAGAGTGGCGGGCGGAGGCTGAGGTTTGTTCTCAGAGCAGGTGAAGGAGCGGTTGCGTGGAGTGGGAACCGGGGGGCGATCGGCATCTCCGTCTACTGCTTTGGAGGATGGAAATTGCACATCCGGGGGTGTGAGATGGTCCTTCTGTTGATGGTCTTGATCTTTGCAACGGCCGTGTGATTTGGTTACTGAACCATACAGGGGGTTATCGAACATCTCCGACGTCTTTCCGTTCTCACCCCTGCCGGAGAGAGCGTCAGTTAGTAGATTCAGTTCCACCTGCCAGCGGCTGAGATCAGCTACAGTTTTGGAGGCATTTTCAGGAATGAAACCAAGTCGCACTTACATGGAAGACGACTTTCCCGTGGGACTGCGTGTACCCACATCGTAACCACCCTTCTTTGGCTCTTTCCCCACTTGTCCACCAGGGGGAACGTTGCGTGGTGGCATGCTGTAACTCCAGCCTTTATCTATCACATTCCCGCCCCTGAATGACACTCCCGTGTAACTGGGATTAGAAATGTCATGTGACTGGGCGACACAAAGCCTGGCAACCAGAAGGAAGAAAAAAGAGTCATGTCTGATATACTGTTTTAAAGGATCTGCTGTGATCATTTCTAGAGTCGGCAGCATTGCATGATTCACAGTTCAGAATCATACTTCTTTGATTTATGCTTCGTTCACCCGTCTCCGCTCTCTTTAAACCAGCTTCCTTCTGACAGATTTTCTGTCACTCCCACCTCTGCATGCAGGTTTACTGTTCTGAACCTAAGTGAGCAGATTCAGTGCCTAAAGGTCCAAACAGTGTCCATGTATTATTCTCTGTGTCTCTTCCACAGTGGGTCTTCTGTCCTCTCTCTCTCCCCTCAGCCCCCCCTCACAGATGACTGCCCCTCCCTGAGCCTGGTTCTGCTGGAGGTTTCTTCCTGTTAAAAGGGAGTTTTTCCTTCCTACTGTCACCAAGTGCTGCTCATAGGGGGTCGTTCTGACTGTTGGGTTTTCTCTGTATTATTGTTGGTCTTTACTTATAAACACCTTGAGGCGACTGTTTGTTGTGATTTGGTGCTATATAAATAAAATTGAACTGAATTGAATCTGAGCATCTTCAGCTCGGCTCCTGTCTTTGTGTCAGTTCCACCATCTTCAAAAATGCTCTCCAGAGCCTACCTCCACATCTCCAGGCTCTCCTCCACCTGTCTGTGAAGATCATAGTCCACAAGTGACTCCTGCCTGCCCTCATCTGTCAGCTCGACCCCTGATGTAATCCCACCCCCACCTTCAACCCATCTGTAACTCCTACTGCACACCTCACCACTGTCTCACTGCCCTCAGACGTGTCCTGCACCACCCTCACGTCCTCCTGCCCTCCTGACTTCCTCATGCAGCACCACAGTTCCTCTCTCAGCAGCCTATCATCTGCTCTCTCTGGATCCACAAAGACTCAGTGAAGCTGCTTCTGACCTTCTCTAACTTCTCCATCAACTCTCAAACATCTGTAGCTCTTTCTCAACATGAAGCCACCCTGCTGCTCACTGATTATCTTCTTAACCCAGCTTAAACAACTCCGTCCCAGATCTTCAGATCTTGACCGATGAGAGAAAATAAGGGAATGCCTAACGGACTCACAGGGAGAGAAAAGTCTTACTTATTGACGTCTCCACATTTGCCTTTTGGGATGACGGGGTCATCTCTCTCAATTTTGATGAAATCTGAAAAGACAAAATAAGAACGAAGCTTGAAGAACTGAAGCAGGAAAAGCTGAATAACACGTCCTGAGCTCCAGCCTCACCGTATAGCTTCTCAGTGGGCTTTCCCTCAGAGGTGCGTAGCTGAATGCCACCTGTCAGCGTGCCCGTCTTCTCGCCGTGGTGAGTCAGTGTGATCTGGAACTCGGTGTAGCTGATCTCAGCGGCTCGCAGAGCCACACAGCCTTCTCCTGTGGGAACAACACCGCAGCAAAGTGTCAGCGCCGCTCAGCACCTGCCTGACGAGCTGTAGTGTGAGCTCATTACCGTACGACTCGTCGGAGTCTGTCGACTTCACGCACATCAGGACGTGCTGGTCCAAAAGGTACTCGGGGTCAGAGATGATCGGGGTCAGCTTAAAAAAAAAAGAGGACGATGATGACCGACGGAGACCAGAACAAAGCGGTGTCGGTGCCGTGAGCTGCGTATTTGTTTTACCTCAACTTGGTTACCGAACCAAACTTTTATGGACCCATCAGAGTGCTCCGTATTATCCCCCTCTGTGGTCTTCACAGTTTCTGTTGGAAATAAACCAGCCCACAGTCAAACACACGTGCTGTGGCCTGCAGAGCTGCTCGTTCTCCTGTTCCACTGCTCGATTAAACACCACAGGTTTTTCTGAACGATGAGCATAAACAAGGATCATTTTGAAATGTGAATCATGCAAAGCTCCTCTGGTAGGGCTCCAGCATAAATAAATGCAGTAAGCAGTTTAATGTAGTTCAGTGTCTCCAACATGGCAGATGTTCACACTGTGAGCACGAGCCTCTCGTATCGCTGCCGTCTGCACAACGATCACCTGATGGAAGCAGGCTTGGTATTTTTATTGCGTTGTTGTTTACACTATAATATTTTGATGGGTTTTAGGATTTTAGGGTACATGAATTCCTTTCACACACTGTTTTTCAGATTTTTATCTTTTCTTTTTTCAATCGTATTGAAGCGAGAGAGCGACCGTCTCTGCAGCTCAGATCTCCAAACCTGCACATAAACGGCACCTCCAGCCCAGAGCACGCACAGCTGCACGTGCTGTCCCTTTAAAGCAGAATCGAGAGCAGAAACCTACTCTCCAAGCAACTGGAGTGGAATTCGATGAAGAACTTGGTCTTCGACTTCGTCAACAAGATGGCCACACAGTTCATGATCTGGATGCCTCCGGGAAGAGCACTGCTGGGACCTGAAAGATAAAAATGAGGTCAGCCTGCAGGTGTGGAGCACAGGTGTGGTGCGGGCGGCCGGGTGGGGACCGTACCTTGCTTGGAAACGTACTGCGAGGCGACTCCGACTTCAAATGAAGCAAAAACCGGGGAGTGGTCACTTGTGGTGATGTTATTAGTGCAGCCTGTAAGTTAGAGAGTTCAAACACTCATCAGCACGTTTCCCCTGAAAGAAAATCTCTTCACGCCTCCACTTCTCATTCTTCCAGATGTTTCCCAAAAACAGATTAGCTTAAACATCATGTGCAGCTCTAATATCTGACTATACAACTCTAAAATGAACTAGGTCGTTACATGTGCATATATAAAATGTCTGAAACATTGTGGGGATGAGGACGACTGTGGAAGGTGTAGCAGCTGTGGGATGGCATTATTCTCCTATTACCGAGCCAACCAATCAGAGTGAACAAACCCAGCGCGTCGTTGCTGACACGTTGGCGTTACCGTAATTATGCTCCTGTCAGAAAAATTCAAAAGGTTCCTGAAAGCGGAGAAATTGCACTTCACAGTCAATACGGTAATTTCACTGTTACTGGAAAATTCTGCACGGAAGGTAAAGCGCAGCTTACGCGGTGTGAAGGTTTGGTGGAAAATTGAAAAAAGTGCACCTTCTGCATGTATCGACAATGCAGTCCACCAAGACTGCATTTTAAATAACATTTGAAATATTAATAATGTTAATAAAAGTAAAACAATATTTATTTATGAAAACAAATAATACAATAAAGTTTTACAGTCAGAACTCCAACGTGTCTGCGCTCAGTCCACTTATTTTTATTTAAGTGTTTTTTCTAGAATCTCTTTTTTAATAATTCAGGTATTTCGATGAGTAAAATCCAGCAGCAGGAGAAACAGTTTTGTAGTGAACGACTCACCGTACGCCTGGCAGACAACGTGAACCAGAGGGTAAGACTTCCGCAGGACGCGGTCACACCATGAGGGCAAATTATATTTTGTCTGCAGAATTAAATTCATCACATACATAAATATCAAATGTTCAGTTTTTCATATTCAAGACTGTAAGACAAGCATCATTTTAGACAAACAGCCCAATACATGATTTTTTCCTCCAAAACATTTCCTTTTTCTGAAGCCTAAACTGTGAAAACAGCAGGTTTTCACTGGACCAGGTAAACTTAGCACCTCACACAGAAACCAGCAGAGATTCAGATTTTCACTGTTTCAGTGAATCAAACTTTATTTGTATTGCACATAGATAATAAGGGCAAAAATCAAAGCCATCAGCTTTATAACTATAAGCAGCTTCAATTCAATAGATAAAACACCAATAAAATAAAAAAGTCTGAGTATGTCATTAAAAAAGAGCAATTAAACAAAAATAAAATGTATTCTGGTTTAATAAGAAACAAATTTTAAAAAATGAATAAAATAATTTAGTTAAAAAATTAAGGACAGATTAAAACTATAGCAATGAAGTAACTAACCAAAGGGAGTAATGTAATGTAATGTAATGTAATGTAAAGCACACTCAGTGATGTCACTGTGAGGCACATTAGACCGAACGCGAGCTTACCCCCGTCGCTTTGGCCTTTGTGTAGGCGTACTTCTCTCGTGTGTCTCTTTCAAATCGATATGTGGGCGCAAACGTGATTTCCTCTTCATCTACAACCAAAATCAAAAAAGTCCGTATGCATGCAGACACAATAATATGTGTTTGTGCAGAAAATCATGGCAATGCCAACATGAGCTGACGGGTACTGATCAGTATTCTCCAAAGCTCACCAAAGTGCAAGAAGACCTTCCCCTCATTCCTCTCCATGCTGAGCTGGTCTTTGCAGAGGAGTTCCTGGTACTGCTGCTGTTTGATCTTTGACACAATATTCTCAGCTTCCTGTGAAGGGAAACAGGGGAAGGTGGTGACTGGAAGTGTTAGCAGCTGAGAGCTCAGGCTCCTGACAACCAGAAGGTTGATTGTTATATATCCAGCAGTCACTTAAATACAGCACTGCTTCTGAGAGAAAACCACAACAATCAAATTCTATAAATCTGTATGTAAGGCAAGCATAAAACAGATCTTTTTGTCCTAAGGTTTATGACTTACAGAAGATGGCAATTCAACGCGGTAGTTCAGATCTCCAAGCCAGAAGAGGTGCGTGAAGCGATGCGTGATGTCAAACGGATTAAGCTTCTTATCTCCCAGATTCAGAAATCTCAGGATGCTGAAGTAGTTCTGATTACGTCTGCAAATACAGCCAAAATTATATGTTTATTCTCAATTAAAAAATGTAATTGCAGGATAAAGTTTAATGAAAGGATAAATCAAGGCTTCAGGAAGAGGAGGGTACATACTTATCATTTATGTTAAAAGCTAAACAAAAAAATAAAAACCAGGGCGACAACAAATAAGAAAAAATAAACATGAAACTAACATGAACAATAAAAAAAGAAATTGGATATATTTATCATAATAATGGTGACACATAAAGACCCATAAAAGTCAAGGTATTAAGTTCATATAAGCTGCTGGTCCAATTATTTGGAATTAATTAGTTAGTCATTGGTTTTTTTCTATCAGCAAGAATATTTTTAGTTGAACCATTTGTTACTCTTTTTGTTACCAGGACTTTTCATTTGGCAGCATCTTTTTTTCTTTGTTTGATTGTGTCATGTCCTGGGTCCCTTTGACCCAGGCTTTTTGGTAATGCTTTGTTTTGTATTGTACTTTTCTGAGTTATGAATTAGGATATTAGGTTTTCGTGGTTTTTTGATTAGTCATGTCTTAGGTTTCTTCATCCTTTTGGTGTCACGTCTGCGTTATGTTTTTGCTTTCCATGTTGTCCTGTTCTGTAGATTTTGTTCTCGTGTTTTAGTCCCTTGCCTCATGTCTCTTGTTTAGTTTGGCATCCTAGTGTTTTCCCCATGTGGTTAGGTTTAGTTTCTGTCTGTGTGTCAAGTCTGCATCTTTGTTCCCTCGTCTCACTTACTGTCTTATTTTGGTAGTGTCTGGTTTCTTGTGCAGTGTATTTAGTTTTGCTTACCCTTGTCTTGTCAACGTCATTATGTTCACCTGTGACCCCATCTGTTGTCACTTCCCCGATTATCCAGTGTGTATATATCGTCTGTGTTTTGGTTAATTCTTTGTCAGGTCGTCATCAATGCTTACGCGTGTGTGCTCCATGTTAAGTCAAGTTAAGGCTCGTCTCGTCGAGTTAAGTCAAGCCGTGTTATGTTACATTTTTGTTTTGAGTTATAGTTTGTACTGCTGGCTCCCGTCCAGCCTGTCCTTGTTTTCATTATCCAATAAAGTCTAAAGTCCAAGCTAAACTTCAGCCTTGGGTGTCCTGCTCTGGGGTCCTCTCCTTGCCTGCCACACTACGGTACATGACAGATTGATATCATATTGTAGCTGTCTCTTTAAGCTAAACCCTTTAAATAAAAACCTGGACTTTTCATTGTTACTCACATCTTTCCCAGTTCCTTATTTGGGAACGTAACAATTTATTAACAGTGCTGGGTCTAGATCCCGGACAAGCCCCCAAATTATTAGTCAGATGCACAACAAATGACAAATGTTTTAAAAATACAGTACCTAGTGCAACAATCAAACAAAAGTTGTAATCAAAAGTTTCAAATATTTCTAATTGTGCAACTTGTGTTTGATTTGAAACAATGTGCAGTGTACACAGTCTACGATATGAAACTGTACTAATGTGAGTATTCCTACCTAGCTGAAGCTCATTTTGTCATACAGGATGCTTGTAAAGTTTACCATACATATACTCTAGCTGGTACAATTTAGCTGCTAATACTTAACAAATATGAATTATTTCTCTGCAAAAGAAAAAAATATTTTTGGCTCATTCTTTGTCAGTGTCAGTAGTAGGCTAATGCCATTGTGATTGTGATGGCTGTTGGGTACATTTAAAGTTAGTTCCTGTTAGGAGAAGAAGAAGTGTGTGTGTGTGGGGGGGGGGGGGGGGTTCAATTTTCA
>VUQJ01013207.1:3994-20908 GCA_015108635.1 Andinoacara biseriatus
AGACACAGTCTGGGCCAGTGAACACAGGTCCTTTTGTTTCACAGCGGTGCCCAAATCCTCCCCTTCTCTTCCAGTGACGTCCCAACTGGAGCATTTTCCCTCCAATTTTTTACTGACCTCCTCCTTCAACAAATAATAAAGCAAAAAGGAGGCTCAACCTGAAGCACAAAGGTCCTCCTTTCTTTCACTCCATCTGTCCTTCAATCGATTGATGGCAAAGACTGTAGATAAAAAATGTAAATAGCCAATGTATTGACAACAATCCCGATAATAAAACATCTTTGCTAATGCTAAGATTTATAAGGTTTCAGTGTGTCAGGATGGAGATGCTAAATGTGCAGCAGAGCTTTGAAGGCCTGCAAATGAAATAACATGTTCACATAAATCAATTCAACACTTCGGGAACCTCACAGTCCCACTGATATCTTCAGCTTACATACCTCCTGCTATACATCGATACATAAGCCAGCATGGTTCAAAAGGCGCCTGCCCCAGTGGTAAAAAAAAGAAACTAACATTAGGAGACAGACACAAAGTGGAGACGTGGGGAGAGTCCAGGGTACTCTTTCAATGCTGGGTTTCCCCGACTCTCCTTAAGCCATCCCGCGGGACAAAGAGGGATGCTCAGAAGTTTCACTTTTTCCCACCATCAGGTTCTGTAGTTTTCTTCCTTGCTGCTCTTCAGTCTTTCTGACATGAAGGCTTGGCAAGGAGCCTCACCACCCACATGCTCATATGAACTTACACTTACAGTACGACCCAAGTATGAGCGGTTAAATGTTTGGTTACCTTGTCCTTGGCCTCACTCAGCTGGTCCTCTAGTTCAGAGAAGCTGAAGCCAGCCACCGTGATGAAGTCACCAATCACAGCAACAAACTTATCCCCACGTTCCCTTGTCCTGCTCTGCTGGTAGTGCAGCTCCTGGAGCGGGGAGACAGACAGGAGGCGTGTAATTGTAATGAAGCGTGCTTCAGCCTCACACACACACCAACCAATTAGTTTCACTTAAGCTATCTTGAAACTCTAATGTGTGTGTTTGCGCTGAAGCGCTCCTGTTTGTGTGTGGCGGAAAACACGACATGCCGCTTTCTGTGTCGCAGAGCGTGGAACATTACCAGCATTTAAACACCTCACGCTGCTGCCCATCTCCACACTGCTCGAAAACATAATTACAGGCAGGAGAAGAACCGATGGGAGGGAGCGTGACACAAACGCACAACAACTTACCGCCTCCAGAGCCTTCAGTCCACTTCTGATACTGTGCACTTCTTTTTCCAACTCTGCCAAGCTACAGAAAAAGGAACGTTGTTTATTTCAGTGCCTTTTTATTAATAAGAATTACATCTCTTCAATATATTCAAATTCATTCATTAACAGCTGATACTTTCACACTTTAACCACATGCAGTCGGAGTGGGAAACACTTTTTTTTGTCTCAAGTGAAATGTTGTGAACTCACTTGACTTTGGCAGCCTCTGGTACGCTGCCGAGGTCCTCCTGGATGCGAAGCGTGTCCGGGTAGTTCTTCTCAAAGATCATGATCAAGTAGTGCAACATGGTTATGCTTCTATTAAATCACAAGAAATAAAATAGACAAACAGAATCAAGCAACCTTTAACTGAAGTAATTCGTGGAAGGATAAGAAAGGGTTTCCTCATTTGTTACTGCATTAATTTACAATACTGGTTTTTGCTATAAATTCCACACTACCTGCAGAAATTGTACCAGCACACACATTATGAGGTGTGATCACAATCTACAGCGATTGCTCCTTATGTGGACACAGAGCATGGCATGGTCCTGTGCATGCAACTGATGCAAACAGAGGATCTCTTGAGTTATTATTCTGCATAACCGTGCACAATCAATATTAGTAACTGTGTTACACGAGCAATTACACCATATGGAAGAGACGCATGGTTGACTGAACCCAAAGCTGGCAAAAGGTGCAAAGGTTTGGACTTTGGAGCTAGTTTTCTCCTCCTTCATTTACTTCTTTCAACTGTATTAAGACTAAAAGTTTGCATGATTAGAGTGTGGCCTCTTTGGCAGGTAGATGGTGACACAGTGCAGCTGTAGCTGCTGGGTGTCTAGTAGGCTTCACCTCAGCTAGTTAGAGTCACTGAACTTGACCTCTTGGCTGTGTTTGTGCCTTTGGAACCTTTGGAGCATTTTTAATGCACCTACAAATAATATGGTTTGCTGTGCAGTTAATTGTACTGACAGACCATCCAAGAAGTCTGCTGTCAAGTTTTGGTGAGTGAATTACTTAACACCAATAAGCAGGTATCTCTGTTTTATGTACTGGATGCAACTTGCTAACCAAGATTGCTAAAATTATCTACTAACCTACCCATATAAACAGCACTTATCCAAATATGGTAACTCCAAAAAACAAGTTAGCAGCAAACACTTGTAACAAAGTGGTTATGTTTGATAAAGAACACAGTCTAAAATGCTGTGGGTTAATTTGGTGTCCACTTTGCCTCCCCAGCTCACCTGTCTATGCTGGACTTGGTGTCAGCAATCTTGTTAAGGCTGGAGATCTTAAACCCGAAGGCATTGCCTCTCTGGCCTTTGTTCATGAAGTTGCCAAAAGCCAGCACCACCTCCAAGACCTGAGTCAGACGCTTGCTCCGGACCACCTCCTTGGATGCATTCAGGATGGCTACAGGAAAATGGAGAGAAAGAGCGAGGGGGTTGCAGCTGGAGACATCATTTAGCTGGTGACTGATGTGTGTCCACTCTGAGTTTTTTTATATTACATAACACTCTGGGCTTTCACCATCTCCTTCCATTCTGTTTCCCTACTCAAACCCACAGACACACATACAATCTGAAAAATCTCACCCTTTCCTTCATTTTTAACATCCTTCATCATGAGTGATCAATATTTCCCAAAACAACTGGGCAGCTCGGTGGGGAAACCCATCGAGTCCTTCCATCCATCCATAAAACAGCAGGGGGAGGGAATATTCCAAACATAACTCTGTACTGTCAGCCTCTTTCCTCCTGAGAGCTGCCATGTCTGGCAGAGTGCAGGTGGTTCCCTGTCTCCACAGAGGAAACCTCAGTGTGAATGTGAAAATCATTAACAAACTTCATCTTGTTATTGTTACAGGTCTTTGTGCTGTGATGCAGCATGGGAATCAGTCTTCTGGCCCTGCTGTCGGGGTTCTCCTAAACACATCTATTCAACCTGCTGGGTGGTCCAGGGAAATTTAGACTCATGCAGAGTATATGACAAAGAAACATGAATAATAAAAGGGGGATGAACACTTTATTAAGGTTATCCATGAAGACTGTGGTCTGCAAATATTTGGGGATTCTGGAGGTTTGAATGGATCCACCAACTCACAGGACGCTTGTACTTTATTTCCAGTCCATCGAGGGATCAGAAGCAGAGGCGCCAGATTCATTTTAGATGTGGGGGTCCAAAAAAAGCAAATAAAGTCTGTATCCAGAGAGATCTGAACCGGAAGTCAAACTGCTGTTTATGATTGAAAAGCATGTTTTACTGCTTTACTTCAGTTATCAGAGTCGCACCTTGCCAGTGTTCATTATGTGTGTAAATGCTTACATAAAGCTGTAGCTGTGCAATGCAAATGATCCTTCTATTTTTTTTGCTTTTTGGCTCCCTGCTTCCGTCATCGGTGATTAGAAGAAATGTTTTACTTGATGTCAGACCGTCTGACAAATGTTCTGCAGCACACACAAGTTGAACCGTCATTCAGCAAATAAAACATTGCTGTCAAAAATGATGTGATGCTCATCAAATCCCAAAAGCATTCATGCCAGCACAGAAGTGTCTTTAAAGTAGATCTGGCTCAAACAGACTCAGTCATGACACACCCTGTGCATGCACGAGCATGCACATATGTCTATGAATCTCACTGGAAGCCTTTTCCCTCACTCTTTGAAGTTAGCTGCAGCGTTTACAAGAGACGCTCTCTCCTCTCAACATGAGCCAGCTTTCCAAAACAGCCTCCCTGGTAACCTGGAAGCTGGCTTGAAGGGGAAAAAAAAGGAGACGCACACAGTTGACCGCCCCCTCTCATCATGCACACACACACACTTTACACAAAGATGGGATTGTGAAAAAGCTTTGGTCACAGCGTTCAAGGCTGATGACATTGCTAGTGTGGGAAACATTGTTTTGATTCTGGGTGCGTAACTGTGTGACCTAAAAAACGAAACAAAAAAAAACAAGCACTCTAAATTTAAGCTTCTTCTCCATTTGTCTGTCAAACCAAGTCAGAAGAATGCTTGAGGAGTGTTTTGATCTATGAATTGACTCTATGGCAAACTAATATTTGTGCCTTTATAAGGAAAAGCTGCCATTATGCAATATTGACCGACTACATCCTGTCTGGAGGAATCAGTTGCAAACTCCATTCTTGTTTAACGTAATCTGCAAAAAATGGGTCACAAATACACAACTTCATTTTATGAGAAGAATGTCTTCAAACAGTTGGCTCTTCCCCCCCCCCCCCTGGCTTTGTTTTAGTTTCATTTTCAGCTGCAGCATTGAGGGGAACTGGGATTACTTTTTTGTTGTAACAACCAAGTAATCAGTTGATTTTTCAGATGTTACTGTTTTACAAAAATACCATATTTCTCTGTCCTGTCTGCTGCCACAAAACAACAACAACAAAAAAGACCACATGTGACGCTATGCTAGAGACATAGCAGAGAGAACGGCCTTTATCTCATAGGATTATCTATAATACTTTTTGAATTTGTGGGTGAAAAAGACAAGAACAGTCAAATAGAGGCCTCGAGCTGTTTGTCCTTACCTTCAACCTTGGGCTTTGTTTCAGCAAGACGCTCTGCAAACTTCTTCTTAAAGAACAGAGCTTGCAGTCTGTGCTGGTAATGGTCAATTCTGATGAGGAAAAAAAAAGGGGGGGGGTGAGTTACGTCTGTCTCCAGGGAGTTCAAGTTCAAAGCTAGAAGTCGCCCAACTGTACGAAACTCCCTCTCTCAGTTTTCACTGCAATTTCATCCAATAAGCTCCTATCAAGCTGGAGAGTTGACAAATGGATCTGTTAAACTTGCCCAAAAGTTCACCAAAGCAGGGAGGGGGAATTTCAAAGAGAGACTAAATAGGAACTAACTAATTCCCAGATGTGTTCCCGAGACAATATGACGGATATGTGGTCAAAAGGAAACAAAGTAGAAAGGTGATATTTCACTAAAAGGAAACAAATGGACTTATCTGTCAGGAAAAAAACAGCACAGATTCGGAGAAAAAGGACAGTATGCAGGGAAAAGGCACAGATTTAGACACTGGTGTTACCACAGTTGTCAAAAGAGTCTATGAGCTGTTTCCTCAATTTGAGGTTTACTTGTTATACCACCCTCCCCTCGATGCATTGAAAGCATCTTTTCATTGATTAGATTTGTTCATTCTGCATTAAACCAGTTTCAGTTTCATAGAAAATAAGTTCCTTTAACATTAGTAAATCCTAACAGCACTGAAACATGTACTTGACCTAGCACTGATGCTGTTACCTGAAGCACGCTATGTTTACCTGCTCATCTCAAAGAGGAAGCGATCAGCCCGGGCCATCCTCTCCAGCTCATGTTTGTGCTCCTCCAACAGGTCGATATCGCTTTTCTCTGGGACGAACTTCAAAAGCTAGAAAGACAACAAGAATCCAAAAGTTGATGCAGAAGGCTGTAGACTGACTGAATACTATAATATCACTTCTCTGGGTCAGTTGGGATGCTGTTGAGACAGAATGCAAACCATTTAAAAGCTGGGACAAAATTTTGCTGCTGCTTCTCTGTAAATATGCTTTATGCTTCTAAAAGATTCTGGGGTGCTTTTTATTTCCAGTCACGTTACTAATTAAGTGTTTCACCTTGTTTCTTATTTGCATAGTACAACAGTCATATCAAATCTTCCAGTTTCCATATTTGCACCATCTCCAAATAAATATAACATTTAAAAGATTTGCTAATTGTTGCAACTTACTTTAATTTACATTTTATAAACTGCCCCAACTTTAATTTTAATTGTCATTTTCATGATCAATAATATCAATAACATTGTTTTGACCCAACCAGTCACATTACACTTGATAAGCTCTGCTTCTACCCTGAATTGTTTTCACTGAACCTTACCTGCTCCAGCATATCTTTAGCGATCTCCTCTCTCTCGTCCATCTCCAGGATCGCCCTCTTGATTTCTTCATTGCTCATTTTTAACCTGAAGAGAAACAAATTTCTTTATTACAGTGAAAGAGCTGCGAGTGCACTTAACACCCCAAATACCAGCCTGGACTAGTGACAACCTCTGGGAACACTGCCAGCTGTTTTCAGTGCATCTGATCAGTGAGCCCGGTTGCAATCAATAACAGCATTGTTAGTCTGTGCAGCAAGTCCTTATTGACCAGCTGCTGACCCCATTTGGGTCTAGTCTGCAGCCCGGGGTCATTTGTTATCGACACGAAAGGGAATTCAGGGACCATGCTGATGTTTTGTCAGACACACAAAGAGCTCGGGAAGCATGTGTATTGATCTGTGGAGGGGTAGAACTTAAATTCTCAAAGGGGATTCGGACCAGTGCTATTAGGAGACAGACAAATAGGAGCCATATTGCCAAGTGGATCTTAAATGATGACAATTGATTTGGGTTCAGATGTACAGGGACTCAAAGGCCCTTGGGTGGGTTGGGTTGAATAGATACATCTTAATATAATGTAAGAGACTTAATGCAAAGTCTATTTGCAGCTGAATGTTTGATGATGGACCAAATTACTTTCTGACATGCTGCCTCACCTGGACAGTGCTTCCAGATGAAAATACATGGATTCGTTTACACTCACAGATGGCCTTCTGTCCATTCAAAACATATTTCTGGTTCTATATTCAAGCAGCTCCCTCACCGAGCTACTGCTCTAACCCCTGACCCAGTGTTATTTATCAGTAGCCTGCGCTGAGGCCATCTCCTCGGGACCATAATAATTAGCAGGTTATTACTGTCCCTGAGTGAGCTCCAGCCAAATACAACACAAGCAAAAAGACCAAGTTTCTTCTTCTTCAAAGTTTTGTGACTTTTGATGGTACTGAAGGCAGTAACTTATCGGTGGTGTTGGAAAAAGGCACAAATTTTAATAATAATCTTAGAAGCTGGACCTAATCTGAAGACACCTGTTGAAAAAAGATTTGAATATGATTAAAGATGTGGGCAACCTGATCGAAGGTAGGAGGAATTTTCCAGTTTCTGGGCTGCGAGTGAAAAAGCCCTGTCAGACATGGGTGTGAATCTAGATCTCAAGAGCACAGAAGCCACTGGTTCAAGAGTGTTCCAGATATGACAGATAACCTCAAGCTATATAGTTTTTTTTTTACTTGCTATTATATTATTATATGTAAAACAATCAATTATACTCTGAGCAGGTATCCAATGTAACACTGCTAGCACAGCCGAAATATGCTTTCATTTACCAGTCAGCTATCAACATATTAGTGACTTCCACGTTTCAACTTAAAAGCAATAAAATTCCCAAACAGTAGAGGAGACTGGATGCAATAAAAGCATGAAAGACTTTCTTGAGCTCATTAAAAGAAGGGCTACAAGTCTCAGAAAAAAAAAAAGCTGTTTCATTCAATAGATTAATCAAAATTAAAGCCGATGTTCTTTACATGAGATTTACATTTACATTAAGAGTCAGGTGTCAGCGATACATATATGAGGGTATCATATCATCAGCAGTATAGACCACACATGGTAAAAAAGAAGGGGGGGGGGGATCTTTGGCTTTGTCAACAACTGATCTGTAAGTTTAATTCAAGAAAAAAAAATATAATAACAATCTGTTAATACATTTACAAAAGAGTCGTGTGTGTCATACAATAGTGTCATCAGCAGAAGAGTGACTCAAACGGCAGCCTTATGGTCTCACAGCAGATAATGATCAGCTGTTTACTGATGGTGTGATATGCTATGATTAATCATTCGAGCCAGGACCCCTTACTTTGAAAGCAGGATGACACAATTCTGTGCACGTCTGCCATCGATGACTGACAGCTCTTTGACCTTCCGCGTGCTGACGTATATGTCGTCCATCGAGCCCGTCTCTTTCTGCAGAAAGACAGAAAAACAGATTAAGTGTCGGCCACATAAAACGCACAACGTAACGTCTTTCCCTCGCATCTGCCCGACATCTTTAGCTAGTTTAGAGACGACCCCTTCTGAGCATTTAACAATGTGTTAATTTAGAACAGATTTATCAAACTCTACTTTAAACTACCAAAGCCAGTGTGTTGCAGTTGTTTAATCATTTATCAAACTCAGACTAAAAGGCTACATTCTGGCCAAACACTCCCCTGACATGTTTTTGCAGTTTTCTGTGGCCATTACGCACATCTCATTAAACATTATAAACTCCTTGATTCCCCTTGAAGGGAAGGTGCATGAAAAGATGCAACATAAATTTTTTTTTTTTTAAATCCAGAGCAGGCCATGGGAGAGGAGATTTTTTTTGGTGAGTCACCGCTGCAAACACAATGCAGGCAGACCTATAAACTTCTCAGAGCAACAGGAAACATGGCTGAAAGCTTGATACAAGCCAGTCAGATATTTTTTGTAAGCTCTGTGCAAATGTAATATTAAAATGCACCAGGGGAAAGAACACATGTCTGAGAGCACTGCATGTTAAACACATTCTATTTATGGTCCGAGCTGCTTTCCTCCCTGCCAGAAAACGCTCTTCCTGAGGTCGCAGAGTATGACATGTGTAAAACAGATGTGGCTTGTAAAGAAAGTGTCGTTTTTCCATGCCCGCGCTGACCCAAGGTGCCTGGCAGCAGACTGAGGTTGGCATCGGGTTAGGGGGACAACTCCCATTTAGTGAAAACTGCCAAAGCTGGCTCTGCACAAGCGGTAAAAGCTATTTTGCCAACTTAACCAAGTGTAACTGGAGACTTTATCTTTTCTAACAGCTATGAAGTGACAGTGATGGAAATGCAGCGTTTACAACTGGAAAATCAGGCTTTTTCTTGCTCAGAGTATAATGAATAATTAAAGAAATTAAAGTTGATTATTGTAATTATGGTAATCAACGCAATAACAAATGGGGAAGATAAGGAATAATAAGGCAGTGATGGCTGGGGATTAATGTGGAGCCTTTACTTTTTTGCATCTACACTGTTATATCATCCAGTGATGAAAATCAAATCTGTAACACTGGAGCCATATTAGTGTTATCTTAAAGAAGTAGAAAATAATCTGATTTATGAAAGGTATACAAAGGTAGAAGATGTTTGAGAATACCTGGCTTTAAAGAAAAAAGTACAAACATGCATTTTACTTTTAGTTTTAGTTCTTCGGAGGAAAATATCTGCCAGATTTTCCAAATGTCCCACTGTTTCCACCAGTTAATGCTGCTGCCAACTTTGCTATTTGGTTACACTCCACTCAACCGGGCTCTTTTGGCGAAAACAGCTGTGGTTGAAAATGGTGCTAACGAGGGGAGTGTGATTGAACCGAAACTGTAAAATCGAGGGCCATAAAACAAACAAAATTACCCTAAAGACACCATAAACCTGTTTTAGCAGAAAAAAAAAACAGTAGGTTCTTAAACCAGGTGACCTCCTTGATGCCTAAACTGACCAAACAGCAACTGAACAAAAGTAATGAGAATCAAAGCAAACGGCATACAAACTTATGTCCACTGGTTGAAAGTCATTTATCAGATTTGGGCCAGTATCACACCACTGCCTCTTTATACTGCACTCTGCCTTTTGGCAATAGTGTCTTTGACAATACTCACAAGCTGTTTTTACCAAGCATTAAGCTGGAAAAAAAAAGTCAACATCAACATTGCAGTTCCTCTAAAGGCCACTTGGGGCTGGCTCCAAAAGTGAGTCAATCCCATTAGACTCCAATGTTAAAGTATCCAATTTTACAGCATAATAACTCATGCACTTGGATACTGGACAGGTGTGCGGTCACTTCTGGCGCCAAAAAACTAACATGGTGGCAACCGAAATGCTAACGTTGAGGCATTAAAATGTGAGCTTAAACTATGTGAGTCCAAAAGCAAATAGCTGATGTCACAGTGGCCACATCCATCTATTATATACAGTCTTTGGTTTTTACATAATGCCACACAATGTCAGGAGACACTGCAGTTGTTCTTTCTTACAGCACAGGATAGCCCAGATCTGAAACATTCTCACTTCTGGAAACACTTCTTTGGTTTAGGGCAGGGTGCTGCCTGATGGTGCAGGAGGCCCCGGAGTCATGACACCCACTTCCTAAAGGTTAGAGAAGTTCCAGGCTAAAGACCTTCCATGTCTGGCCTGAGTGATATTTTTTGTTCTAAAACATGTGGCTCCACCGAATAATGTTGAGAAAAGTTCAGGGCTGCAGTGCATGTGTTCTGGGTATTATTAGGCATCAAAAGTTTTTCTGTCATAAAGGTATGAGGATGCACCGGCATCAGAAAACTGCAGAGTCAGATGATAATTTTATGCCATCCCCTTTACACTACATGAGCTATTATTTTAAAAATCTAGACGCTGAGGTATGCCAGATCAAGGTTTATACATCCAAAAGGCATTCACTGCACTATCCCGTCTGGCTGGCCGCTTCATTGCTGCAGAAGTGAAGATAACAGAGAAATGAAGATGGTTGAGAAGCTGAAGAATTTTGAACTCACCTGTTTGAAGGATTGGTTAGTGAGCAGGTCCTGCCCAGGCAGTCGGAGAGTGCAGAGAGACACAAAAAAAATTGAAAACACATGCAAAGATTAGCACTTCAAGCAGAAAAAAGGTGGCGGCTAGAGCAAAGGACTACAACTGCGCACACTACAAGCTTAAGCCAGGAGGCCCTCTGTGAGAAAAATCATTTACTGTCCAAGTCATCAGGGGCTCATGAATCTAAACCTTTCTGAACTGCACAGATTTGGTCTCTGTCATCTTGAAGAGGTCGTGATTGTACTAATGAATTCCTTTGATTGCATCTACATCTGCCCTGACATGGAAAAACACAACCATGAAAAATGACTGCGGTAACTAATCCTACAGAGGGCAAATGTAAACAAAAGCCCGTTTTGAAAGAAGGACCAATGACAAGCTTAAAATAAGTAATTATGCCATGAATAAACACTGCAATACTGTCCAGCTGAATCAAATCTAGCCAAATGGAACCGAGTTGTCAAAGCCAGGAAGATGTTGGGTTTTTATGTGGCTACGTCCATAGAGATCTGAATTTAACCGTTGGCCTGCGCCAATAAAAACCTGCACTGTATAAATAAATACTCACAGTAAATCACTGTCAGAAACAACCTCGAGTGACCCATTCCTCTTTAATAAAAGCCTGCACAGAGAGGATGGGCTTTAGGCTGTCAGAAGGCTTTTAAGCGACACTGTAAAATAGATTATAAAGGAATTCAACAATGCTAATGCTTCAAAAGACACTTTTCCACTGGGCCAACTAATTAGAGCAAATTAAAATTCCACTTAAACATATTTAAATCTGTGTAATATATCAGTTTGTGTAATTGCACCCAATATTACCACATGACAAGTGGTGTGCAATTAGTTTGTGGCACAGAGGGGTGTAATTGCAACGCACTGTATGGTGTTGCCACCAACCCAATTATCCTATTAGTTGGTGCCATGATTTATTGAATAACCTCTTTATTTTAACTTTGGTCAAAAAGTTTCCTGCATCGTGACTCCTCGTGACTTCAGCAGCTTCCTTCGTGTCGCCCTGATTCATAAGCCCATGAAGAACCAGTCAGCTCTCACACAAATGCTCTGCAGACACTAGTGCAAAGCAGCAGCTCTGTGGCATCTCTACAATGAGGCATTCAGCAGTGAACAGCTGCTCATGTTAGCCCGGAGCTGGACCTTGGCACTCTCAGGAGTCCCTCTTTACACAACCCTCCCTTCAGCCCATCACACACACACACACTTTCACTAATACACACAGTTCAAAAATCCAGGCCAACATCATACTCCACACGCACAGCAGTTACACTTAGTAGCCAAAACAATCACTTATACACACACTCTCTCTCCCACACTCACTTCCAAGTCATACAACTGTAAGCCACTTGCTACCAAATCCAAACCTGCTGTCTCTGATATGCTGAAAACATCTTCTCTATGTCCTTCAGGTCAAGGATCTTGAAAGCTCTCAGGTCATCGATGTCGCTCCAGATGGTGCCATTGATCATATTCTAAAAACAGGGCGGAGGGACATAAGAGGTTCATGTGTATACGCTGATTCATTCAAAATGGGGTGAACACACACGCTAAATTTGTCATGCAATAAAATCAAACAAACAACCGGACTCTGATTTAACTTAAAATGTGCAACAAAGTGCAAAATGGTGGGTCGTGGACTATTTTAGTTCTGGTAGGTGAAGGAAATGCACAGAGCCATGGCAATTATAGTGAAATAAAACAGCTCATCAACAATGAAAGCTGGAAAGTAACTAAAGGCTGAGACTGAAAAGTGTTTCCCTTATTTTCTGTTGTAAGTATCCTGTTCCAGTGGCGGATGCTCATACCAAACCTGCCCACAGTCTCAAATAAGCATATGTACCAGTAATCCCTGTAAGCCAAATGCTCAGGCATCAGACTGCTCTAAACACTCCACTTCAGAAGGTTTTTTTTTTAATCCTTTGCTCTGTCTGATGTCACAAAGTAGGGACAAAACTTTGGCTGTGAGCACAGAGCAAGGACCAGTGTAAGATTAATAAGTATTATTCCAAACTAGAAACTCATGTGACTGAAAAAAACAGATGCAGAAGTGCAAAAAAACCCCCAAAACAAATTCAGTGTACATTAAGACACTTTGAACTTCATGAAACAGAGACACAGGTGGCCAAAACACTAACGTTAAGGTTTGAAAATGGGACTTGATTGCCATCTTTTATATACATTCTACGCTTGGAAGAGAAATTAGCAGAATAGGTCATACACTTATGTTCATTTATTTGATGGATTTAGTCAAATGAATCTGGATTTCACAAATTAACAGCCAGTTATGTTCATATTTTATATAGTTCAACCGTTTATGTTAATGATCTTACATTCGGGATAACCATGGCATCCATGAACTCCAACAAACAATAGTTTAGGTTTTCCATGCTCGCTCACCTCTCCTAGTTTGGCCCAGTTGAAGGACTTCAGCGGGTGCGAAGGCTGAGGGATGGACTTGGAGCGCATGGTGCTCATCGAGTTGAACGATGAGGGGATAGGAGGCGGGGCTCCGAAAATGGGCGGAGCTCCTGGTGGAGGAGGTGGTGCTCCAGGTGGAGGAGGAGGAGGAGGGGGAGGTGGGCAGCTGAATGGTAGAGGAGGTGGAGGTGGAGGGAAACCACATGACATAGGAGGTGGAGGCGGAGCCATGGGGCCCCCAGGAGGGGGAGGCGGAGGTGGGAAGGACCCATTGCTGCCCTGCTGGAGGTCAAATGAGAGATCAATTACTAAATAAACTGCACAAAAGTGATTGAAAATTTGTTTAAATTCAATAAATCATTAAGAAAAACAAACATTAACTCACAGCAATGTCATTGATGCGCGACGACAGGTCCAACACTTGTTCCCGGGCCGAGCGCAGCTCCACACCCTCACGTTGCAGTTTGTCCTTCATCTTGTTCAAAGTCTTCATCATCTCCTCTTTTTCCTGCGTCTTGGTATCACACTCCCGCTCTTTCCTCTCCAGTTTAGCTAGCAGCTCTGCATGCTCTAAAAGCAAACAGTGGCAGAGAAAGTGGTTGGCATGGTGTTAGCAGATTTGGATAAACATGAATACAGGACAGAAGAAGGATTAAGGAGAAACTGTGAAAACTAGATTTACCTTTTCTGAACTTCTCTGCTTGTTCTCGCCACTGTTTCACTTCATTTTCATTGACCAACCTGTGAGGTAGGCAGACAGCAATAAGCACACAGAAACAAGCAACAAACTGGCCAGAATTCTTGCATAAGAGTCAACTGCAGCCCAAACGTGTCAATACAGGATATTTTTAAGGAAATTCAATGACTCAATTTGAAACCCATTGATCAGGGTTACTAATTCTTGACTTCCTCTTTTTGAGAGAGTCAGATTGATTACCTGCATTGACTGGGTTGTTGCAGTTTCTTCTTTTAAGCTTCATTATGCAGCATTAGTGCTCAAAGGAAACCTGTCAGTTATCTGTTATGGGGTCTAATTGCTGGTTCTTGGCTCAGTTTGGGGTTAAAGTTATGTTTTGTTTTAAAAGCAAAATTAAGCAGAGTAAGAAATGTGCGTTGCAGATTTATCAGTTGTACATGTAGATAAAAAAAAAACACAAATGTGAGACATAAGTGAAAATTAAAAAATAAAAATATTCAGGGGGATGTTTTAAGACATGTAGGAGAAAGATTGGAAAGTGAAACCTTGAGCTTCGGTGGTAGCTTTGGCTAGAGTTGAGAGAACAAACATGTTGCAGCGTCACTACTTACACAAAAACTAAACATATTACTGAACATGCCATTAATGCACCAAAAATAGGACTTCATTCAATGTTTTTTTAAATTTTTAAAAAACTAAAATATTTTAAAACGATTAAATTGGCTTTTCTATTGATTTCTCTGTATAAATTTATTTGCCTTAATTTTTCTAGTAACCCATTTAATGTTTTTTTGTTTTACTTAAAACTTTGAAAATAATACAAAAATAGAAAACACATGTAACTATGATTATAATAATTTGCTTCTCCTTCATTTTAATTTACTTTTTGTAATTTTTTTTCACCAATTTTATTTTCCATTTTATTTATTTGAATAATCAAATCGTGCAGAAACAAAAAAAATAGAGTCTGTGAATAAGTAAAACAGAAATTTTAATAAATAAATAAATAGGAAAAGTAAACAGGAGAAATTGAGAAAGACAACGCTGAAACAAAACAAAAAGAGACAATCAGTTTTTGTTGACTGGTCGAATAAACACTTTTGCATGGCTGTGGAAAAGTGTGATTTGTACAATAGTGTTAATTCTGGGGTTGGGAACACGTGTGAGTATTCAGAGCCGTCATCATAGTGACCGCAGATGATGAATGACTTTGTCTCCAGGATGTTTTAACAGTTGTTTTAACGTGCGCTCGCCCCTCTGAGCTGACACGGCACGAGTCATACGTTTTCACCCGTTAACCGTCAGGGCTCTCCGGCATGCAGCCAGTCCAGTGCGGAAATCTCAGCTTATGCACGCTTTTTCCAGGCAACATTTATTCTAAGAGAGTTTATGGAAACACAGTAAGTGTCTGGCAGCAATGTAAAGTGAGGGGAAGGTTTCAACCACTCTGATGCATCTTCAGCAGACAGTAATGGACATCCGGGCTCGGATGCAGCATCCAAGTTTGCATTCTGTTCGCTACCGGAAAGAATTCTGCTCAAGCACGCTGATTGCACAAACAATAGTGGGTGAATACTTTACCAGGCAGCAATGTTTTATGGTGGTTTCACCACTAAGGCTAAACACGTTCATCTGTGATGGTAAGCTTGCTTTTAAAAATGAGGAGAACTGAAGATAAGAATGACAGCACATCTAAAAAAAAATAAAAAAAAATCACCAAATTACAGCACAGACAGAGCTCTGAATTCAGCCTATCGGCACAGAGACTTTGGCTTAGCAATGATCATTTGGCTGTGCACAACTTCAAGTCATAATGCTTCCCCTCTTGTCTCTTACATGCAGCCAAACGCCTGCCTCACTGCACCTGAACATGGCTGACTTGGCCCAACAGCCCCCTTAATACGATTAGACCAATTTTCTTTTGATCTCTGGCTTCCGCTTCCACGCCAGTTCACGCAAGTAGCGAGGCTTCCTCCGATTCAGTCCAAGACCCCCTGGTGCCACCTTCACATCACCTCAGTTTCCTGAACAATTACATTCCCTGCTCGCTTTTCTTCCCACAATAGCCTGCAAATACCTGTGGTTTACTGTATATGTTTCTCTGTACTAAAGCACCATATTCCTGTGTTTCTCTCCCTCAAGCTTCGAAACAGAGGAAGCACATGACATCAGACATTGATCTGTGTTGGACGTGATGCTGATTGCATGCATTAACCACAAGATTTTCCCAGAAAATTGGAGTGTTTACAGCACTGGAGGATGAGGAGAAGCTTTTGAAAGAGGCACTGACAATGCACTTAAAGCCACTCTTCTAATGTTTGATAGACTCGGATCACCTCATGGGTCTGGGATATAAGCACCTCTGGCAGGGAATCAATGAGTTTTCAAATTTTATGAAAAGTTCCAATCATGTAAATGCTTTACAACAGGAAATGTACTGAAAAGCTTCATTAGTGATTGTGTGTCCACTGCTGCGTGTTTGCTTTTATCCACGAGAGATTTCACTCACATGCGAATGATGTTCTTGACACTGAAGTTGTCCAGAGGGGAGATGTCGGGGTCCTCTCCCTTGTCATCCTGCAGGACTATCTGCTGGAGGATCCGGTCTAAGAGCTGCCAGTGCTGCAGGGTGCCACCACTACGCTTATCTGGTAGGTTTTTGTTTTTTTTTAACAAATAAGGTTGTATCCATTCAATATCAAAAGTTGAGCAGTGAATCAAAGTATAGCCTAGAAATAATTGATCCCCACCCCCAGGTAAATGTACTCACAGGGCATCTGCAGGCAGTGTTGCAGGATGGAGAGGAGGTGTGGGTAGGAATCTGTGTGGCTCAGCTTCTTCTTGATCAGCTCAAACATGGCACCGGCACTCTTCGTATCTACATGGGTCTGTTAAGAAAGCAACAGGAAATCAATATCAAATGTTTAATATATCATGACCTACAGAAACATACTGATGTCTAACAGCAGAAAACTCACCAGCTCAAATCTTTTGGCCAGCTCAGAGTCATCCTCATTTCTCACCATCTCAAAGAAGTCCAAATGCCTGAACAGAGAGATAAAAAGTCTGATG
>VUQJ01013207.1:21372-33537 GCA_015108635.1 Andinoacara biseriatus
TGATTTTAATGGCTTTTAATAATGGTAAAACATGATTATATATTTTATTGAAAAAGATGAGATCCACATGCAAAAATAGAGGCATATATAGTTTGGATACATTTTAGTTAGTTGCTCTACCCTAATAGCATCCTCTAAATAATCAATATCCTCCCACTTTGTAACGGGGTGGGAGGATAAAAACCTAAATGAAAAAGAGAAAAAACATTTGCCAAGAAATGAATTGCATGTGTGATTTTTGTGTAGGCTTTGCAGATCATTTTGCATTATTGTATTTCAATTTAAAATCGAAAAAGACAAAATTATTAACAGTAACTGTTTATATTTGAGTACCAAATTTCATTGTGATAGATGAAAAATTCAGTTTAAAAAAAATTTTTTTGGTGACCTTGACCTTGAAGATGAAATATGTTCTTGGAAATATTTCCACAAAGTTTCAGCAATTTTGGTTCAAACATAAAACATAACCTTTCTCCACCTATCTGCTGGCAAGTAAAGGTCAAATGGAAAGATGCAATGTTTTATTATTTTTAAAAACACATCAAGGACTTAAGTTTCCACTTCTTTTCCAATGGCTCACCTATCCAACGTGGCATTTTCATGTTCTCGGAGCTTGTCGATGACCGGCTGGATGCCCAACATCAGGAACTCGTACCTAAGGTGGAGGCGGAACTCCAGGTTGTCCTGAATATAAAGGATCAATAAGTGAATACACAAGGCCGCAATAAATCCATATGTGGTATTTAATGGGATATCAGATCCCTCAGAATCTATATGCACTGAATGCACCTTGATATGTATTCTTTCCAAACAACATTTTAGCAAAATTACAAAAAGAAGGCATGATTCCTAAACCCACTGGCATCTCTCAAGTTCATCAGTACAAAGGGGGTCATGTGACAAACTAATTGGTGAAAACATCTGTGTGGGATTTGTGATTGTTCATGGATGATCCACAAAGGTGCATGCTACTCCTTCTAAAACCAAAGCATGGCAACATTTTATCATATACTTCACTCACTTTAACTTTAAGCTCAGAAAGAAACAAGCTTTCTTACTGCAAACCACCATAAACAACATAAGCAGCCTCTCCCAATACCTTAGCAACAATGAAAGATGCACAGCAGGCAGAAGTGGCTACTTTTCATGTGTTATTGTTATTTTTATTATTCAGATGGTAGTGAAACTGTGAAAAGTGCAATACTGTTCTTCTGCTTCTACTTTGAAGGTGAACGGTCAAGTTTTATTACAAGTCTGGGAGTGAACGGCAAGTGTTTGCCGACAAGTCTTCCACGCAAACTACAGGCAACTGCAGCAATCTATTAGTGAACAAAGCAACCCCAAAGAGGTTTTTGGTGCTAAACCCTTTTTGTGACCACTTTCACTGAGCTACCGCCAGCAACCAGTCAGAGAATATGTATTTTTACTTCATGACTGGAGGTTGCCAACTGGTCTCTAGGCTTCTCTAGGCCTTAGCTGGATGCTAAGAAAATACACGAGACTGCTTGCTTGTAAGTCAACAAAAGTTGCTAGCTGTACTACACAAACATAAAGGTGGCACCAAAAAATATTCCTTTGAAGCTTTTTGAAACGGTATCTAAGAGCAGAGTTAGGTAAAGTCTTTTACTTTAACTTATATAAATATGAAGTAAAATATATGCACAAATTCCTGATGAATATTCTCTCCTTACAAATATTTAAGAAGTCTATTTCCATGAGTTTTGTATAGGATTGTTTAGAGTGTGTTTAACAGGCATGTGGCTGTGAATGCAAACCTCTCCAGCTCCAGCATTGAGCACGGCGTTGATGAAGGACATGATGGCAGTCTTTAAGTTGACCTCGTCTCTGTAGCGACCTGTACTTCTGTCCAGCTCATTCAGCAGCGTCTGGAAAATCAGAGCAGACACTAAAGTTAGTCAGCAAGTGTGTTTGATCTAAAACACACTTGAAATTAATTGGATAGTAACTTAAATCTATAATTAGTTTAACAGTCAAGCAAAGCCAGCAACACAGGGTTGCTGTTCTCAGTTCTCGCCCCCTTCTTTTGCCTCTTAAACTGACCCTTGGCACTCTTTGGTATCTTAAGCATAATTCAAAGCAACATTAAAAGGCCTCATAAGTTTGAATCACTCAGCTCCTGTGGAGGTAGCTTAGCCGAGGTGGCATGATTTACCACACACCCCGGGGGATGTATGAGATGTGGTTTGTTGACTCAGTCCTGCTAGTCACTAAAGCACTACACATACCATGGCCTCCATAACTTTAGATGTCCTCACCTGCCTTTAATAACGCTTGTGTGTTGACGTAACCCAAGGCCAGCCGTCTGAGGTACAGAAGCACAATTCTCCAACTTATCAAAATGACCGCAGCTTGATTTATTTCTGTATTACCCAGAAATATTTGTCTGCCTTTACTTATAATCTATGTCTGCCCCACATTGCCAGCAAAGGCTCCTCAAGTCTGAATGTGCCACGTGACATGACCCTGCTTTAACCTCAGATACTTCAAAAAAAAAAAAAAAAAAGTGTCCCTTACCTGGAAGCGAGCCCTCTCAGCAGAATATTTCTGGTAGTGTGCCATGGCTTGAAGCACCTTCTTATGTCCATCTGGCACCAGGCACACGGCCCCAAGAATCTCCAGCACTGCCACTTTGGTCTTGATGTTCTCCGTCCGGAGGCTCTGTGAGATGGTGTTGATGCTCTGCGGGTGGGCCAGGACGTGCGCTCGGCCCTGCGAGTTGTTCATTAGGGCCTTGATGCAGCCGATGACAGAGGTGTGGACGCGGCTCTCCGACGTCTCGTAGTCCATGCTGCGCAGGAAGTTGAGGAGGCAGGTGAGGCCGTCCAGCTCGATGAAGCGCGTGACAAACCTAATGGAGGGAAGTAGGAAAAACAATACGGAGTTGAGCCAGGGTGCCAGTTTATAACCAACATGGTGCATGTACAAGGAATCAGTGCACCTTTAAACAAAGCACCAGGGTCAATCAATTTCTTTTTTCAGGATATTTTACAGTTTTAATTTGGCCAAATTAAAACTCAAGATTGGGATCGCTACTACTTTTCTTGTACTGTTTGCAGGTAAACTCTTATTATCGCCAATCTGAGGCAAAATGGATCATGATGTATCATGAGGGGGGTTCCCCATGAAACACTCAGCATTTCTCCTCCAGTCCCCTCGTTTAACTCCTAATCTGCATCATTACATTTGGTCTTTGCTCTCCTGTAATTTGTGTTTTTCCCTGTTGGATAACTGTGATTCCCCGTGTTAGTTTTCACCATAACCCTTCAAATGCTGCTCATAGGGGATTATCTGATTGGGATTTTCTTTCTCGTAGTGTAGGTATTAAAACCATACAACATAAAGCTCCTTCAGAGGCCTGTTGTGGTAAACTGGCACTATCTAAATATAATGGAAGTGTGCTCGCTTCAGTCTTTTTGTACCTTCTCTACCTTAGCATGCCAACATCTTTCAAACTTCACTTCTTTATTTATCTCTTTTGAAGAAAAAAAAAAATCCTCAAATTTCACACTCGCCTGCTGACTGTACTCAGTAGCTGAACTAATTAGACAGCAGTGAGTTATTAACTTTCTTGGATGAGAAGCAGACTGGCTGAGCAGCAGGCAGGACATGTAAACAGCGAGGGATGTCACATCCAGCAAGCACAGCGGAGGCTGGATTGTAAATGACCTTCCCACTTACTAAGATTCCTGCTAGGCTTCATAAATTGCTTCAAACAAACAAGGGCTTGTAAGGAGGAGAGAAATGGAAGAGGAAGAGGAAAGAAGGATGGAGTTAGAAAGAGAAAGGGACAGAGAGGGAAGAGGGAGAGGGTCTGACAAAAGGGCGTTGAGAGCTGAGATTTATTACTATTCATTGTACCAAGTACATTGTTTTGACGCTGTTAGAAATATGCAGACCATTCCCCTCCTGCTGCTGTCTTGGCTCAAAGAAATGTGAAAAAAAATATAATGCAGAAAAATCTATTATCCTTTATGTCAAGGCCAGACTTCTTCTGCTCCCACATGATTAATCCCAGATTTCCAGCAGATGCACTCACACACAAACTCAACCTGGCACGTCCAGCAAATCTCTTAAAGAGATATCACCCTCTGATCTCCAGCAGTGTCTGGATGAGATCAAGAGGATCATACTGTGCATGCATATAGTTAGTCTTTCTTGACAATGCACTGAGAGTGCACATGCAACCTTTCAGCAGGTCTTCCTGTCTGAGTGAAGATGCTGCAGTCTCTGCTCAGCACCAAGGTGATGAAAAACAAATCCAGCATATGAGACATGAATTGATTCAGATGTAGCAAAGACAAAGGAAGCAGAGAAGGCAGAACTGAGGCAACTGTTTAAGTTCTACATTTTATATCAGTGACGGGCCTTTGGCCGGCCACGCGCCTGCCTGCGCTTCGAGGGGCCACCTCAGAAAGTGCTTCCACAGCGGAAGCGAAATTAAGCTGAACAGTGCCGTGATTAATGTATGGAAAGCAGAGGGTGAGAGATGTTGTTCTTGGAGTTTGGGTTCAAAAGAGTGGACGAGATTCAAGGTTTCACTCACTGCCTGCTTCGCTTCACTCCCCAGATCTAACACACCCTTTGCAAAATAACCCAAAGCCCGTGCGGCTGCTTAAAGAGAAGAAATAAAAAGAGAGACGCATGTAAAAATATAAATGCATGTCTCTTTAAAACATTCAACAGTGACTAATCCTCTGGACCGTTACTAAACCTAGTAAGCTGACATTCAACAATTCTCTCCTCCTACTCCTCACTTTATTTTCTCTCCAGTGAACACTTGAATCAATGGATCCCATCTCCTCTGACTTTGTAGTCCCCTCTTGTCTTCTCCTCTCCACTTACATTCACGCTCCGTCGACTGGTGTGCACGGGTTTCTCTTCTCCCCCTTTTGCTCTTGGAACAACCGCTGCATACTTTAAAACCCGCAGTGAAAGCTCAACAACTGCATACTACAGTATATGAGCACAGGCAGAGCTGCTGAACAATACTGAGGCTGAGCCAAACGCACACAGACAGACAGACACACACACACAGACACACACACAGACACACACACACACACACACACACACACACAGACACAGATGAAAGAAAGAAGCAAGAAATAAAACTTAGAACAAAAGGAGACTAAACAAAAGTGACAGAGGAGCAGAAAAAGTTAAGGCTGCGGATGGTCAAAGGTAAAGCTGCAGATTAAAATTTGAATAAAGCCTTGAGATATTTACTTTATCTTAAATTATTAAATGATTTTCAGTGCTGCCATCTTTAAAACAACATTGTAATTTGTATCTCTATTGATCTAAAAAGCGTAAAACCCCTCAGCCAGAGGCGGAGGACGGTGTGGAAAGCTAATCCAGATGCTCAAATTTAAATTCAGGACTTCAGTCCAACCAAATGGATTTTTGGAGGTTTTAGCCACGGGACATTCTGCCTTTTTGAACTATGGATGACCCCCGTGTGGCAGACAGTTGGCCGACAGTTTGCTCCTACCTCAAAGCCTAACCACACAAACTTATCAAAAGGCCAACGCTTCCACACACAAACTCAAGTGATCATGTGCCTCTCTGCTCCTCTTCTGCCCTTCATTTAATCACGCACACACACTCACCATCTCCTTCAAAACACCCACTCACCTATATCCAGACACATTTACACATGTTGTGTTCTACTATAAAAGGTCTGCAAAGTGAATGAGAGCCCAGGAGGTTCTCCAGAGGCACTGATTAAAGCGAGCTGACCGAGGTGTCTGCAGGGCTTGGAGAAGTCATATGATATAAACACAATTTTTCTTGATGTTGAGGTCAGGCATGCAACTGTGGTAAGCAAAAAACTGAACATAAAACTAACGCATGCACACACGTAGAGGCTGCAATACAAACCCTATCCAAGGTGCACATCTGTGATATGTACATATAGTATATCATGACAGAATGATTCCCTGGCAAATCCGCAGAGCCCAGTGCATGCATGTTTATGTGTGTGCCACTTTTTCCACACACTGAACATTTCTACACATTTACGGAGCAGAATGCAAAAGTTCAAACTGTCTTTGTACAGAGTCAGAATGATGTCCCTGATGTAATTGTTCAGAGATCTTTACAGTGCATGAGTGTGAGTGGGCATCATGTGCCCCGCCTCCTGCTCACTCCACCAGGGCACCACAGTGGGGCTAAATGAAACAGGAGTATTTCCAGTAGTGAAAATGACTCAAGCATCACACGGGGTCATTTAATGGACTAGACTCAGTATTCCCCAGAGGACAGAAAGGCTTTATAAAATACTTATGAATAGGTTTTTATAAGTACAATTGGTTTCTCTTTAACACAAATTAGCTCTGTCCTTGCAGGACAATAGAGAATATAGCGTAAGAGAGGATAGGATAGACTGCAAATAATGAAGACAATTTATCTGAATTTCAGCACCACACCTCATGCATTTGACTATACGCCTTCCCCTTCCCTCGTTCATACATGGGGATCTGCCCGGCCCAGGAGCTGTTGCCAGTCCTCATTGAGGCCTTGCCCACACTGCAGCTTCAGATCCATGCTTAATCCATCTGCCATCCTCTTACAAAAAAATGTTGTCACATCTAATGAGGATGTGGTCCCTGCTACTGGAAAATATATTGTTTTTTGTCTTCTCCAAGTAAAATAATCAAAAATCACTCACCAAAACTAGATTACAGACTTCTTGCATGGTTTGTTGGTACAATTACCTGCACATCAAGCCATATCATTTTTTTAATTGCATTAAAAAATAATTAAGCTTAAATGCACCAACGACACAAACGTGCTCAGCTTTGGCGTTTCCATGTTGACTTTAACCTGTGAGGTTGCCGTTTAGGATTTTAATTAAAGAGTAGAGTATAACCCTTGTGCTCCACACCACCTTTTTCCACTCTCCATCTGTTTAAACCTGTCTGCATCACCCACCTGGCCATCATTCATTTCTTTCCATTTCCTGTTGAACTGCTAAGTACCAAAGGGAGAGAAATCAGCACTCTAAGAGAAGCAAACACTCTATCCGAGACTCTTTGAAGGTGTGAGACTCTACTCCCCCACTAATGTATTTGGTAATATGTGAAAACAGATATAAAGTTCACTCTCTGTTGAGCGGAACCTTTGAGAAATCTGTCGGCAAAATGTTTTGAAGGATAATATTTGCATGCGATGGTAGTGAAACATCTAGATAGCTGTTGACACAGGAGCAGGGTGAAAGGCTGCAGTTGACTCGAGTAAATATTCTTGCTGGAACAGATTTGCAGAAACAATGTCCACATGCCGCCTTGGGAAGCATTGCGATGCTCTGCTGACATAAGCCTGGGAGTGCAGTGCATTGTGGGCCAGAATGTCCTCAGCGACCTCCAGGATAGCTCAGTTTCCTGCCCTCGTGCAGCTATTTCGCAACGGAAATGACAGTGATGGAGGAGCGTCACGTCTTAGATGCACAGAGCACGCTCATCAACGTGAACATAAACATCAGTGCAGATGTGCAGATGACTCAACAAATCAACAGTGATTATGTAAGTATACTTAACTGCATCGTTAAAATACCAAGTAAACATTCAAATATTTGGAGGCTAACTTGAAATGTACACCAGACTGTGTATATTTCATCTGAATACATAGCTGCAGCAGTTTGTGTTTGCCTATCAGCTCTCACATGCCCACTTGAGTTGAGATTCAGCTTTACGTGAGTGAATCCACAACCACAGCGTGATGCTTCAAGCTCCATTTGACAGCTGGTAAACAAAGCTATAACTGCTGGCAGGGAAGCATGATAAGCTGCTAACTCGAGGGGAAGAAATCATTTTCAAAATGCCTCCTTTTTTATGGCTGCTTAGAAATAATCACATTTATATTTGAATGACGACATGTGGGCCATTAAATTAGTTTCCAATCATCAAAAAAAGGTTTCTGGTAAATGGCAAATTAAGTGCAGCATCACTCGCAGCAAGGATGTGCTGCCTGCTGTCTTCTCTTACAGGGAGGTACCAACACAGTCCAGTTGTTTCTGTTATTGTTTGGTTTCATTTTTACTCTGCCAAACTATCAATTTCAGTTTAACAAACAACATTTGGCATTTTAAGGTGAGCCTCTACAGACAAAAGCATGTGCTGGCCATTTTTTTTTTCTGTTTAGATTTTGGGATCTTTTTCTTCCACAATGTCCAAATTCCACATTTAGGGATTTATTAAAGTGTTGTCGATCAGACATTTATAGAAATTGGTATTTAATGGGATTTAACAATACTATTCCAAAAAAACTTGCAACAGAAGAAAATAGTCTAAATGTCAATTAAGGAAGTCTGATGACACCGTTTGCTTTCAAAGTAAGAGCTGTGTCTTCTGAATTGTGTTGGTTGGTTCTACACAGATTTTATTCTGAAAGTGGTTGTTCTCTATTCTGGTTTGTATCACACTTTAGGCTTCACCACTGCTTCATCACTGCTCAGCTAGTAGCCGGTGACTGTTACTTGGTAACGTCTATCACTATGGCTTTCTTCCTCTGGTTGTCCACCACTACTATGTCCGGTTAGTTAGCCATCACAAATTTGTCCATCTGTATCTGGAAGTACCACAGGATCTTAGCTCCATCATTCTCGACCACCCATGTGGTCCATATCCCATTTTGACCTCAGGATTTCCAGGTCATACTCAGCACATTTGTTCCTGTATACTATACCAGCCACTTAGTTATGCCATGTATGCCCTGCCTGCTAGCATCTTGCACCCTGTTATGGGCTGGATTGTCTCAGGAGCATCTCTGTCTTGTGTGGTAGACTTGTGCTTAGAGATTGTTCCTGTGCTGCCATGATCAGTGCCTTTGTGCCGTCTTCCAGCCCCTTTGTTGTTTCATCTAGGATAGTGGTTCTGACACTCACTAGTTCTCGGCCTCCTTCCTTCTGCTTAGCATACAGTCTCAGGGTGCTGGATTTGAGGTGAAAGCCTCCATGCATGGTAAGGAGCTTCCTTGTTTTGATGTCAGTGGCTTCTATCTCCTCCTATGGCCAGCTTAGCATTCTTTGTTCTTCCCATTTAGCTGACTCTTCAGGACTTGCCTTACTCTCTGCAGGTACTTTGCAGTTGCAGTAGCCTCTTCATGGTTCCCATTTGCCTGTGGGATTCCAAAGTACTTGTAGCTGTCCTCAGTATCTACAGTTTTGTCTTCTGCTAGTGCAGTCCCCTCAGACTACCTTTCCTCTCGGTTACCATCCGACTACACTTCTACGGTCCAAATAACATCCCCATGTCATTGCTGTAGATCCTACTGGTGTGGATCAGCGAATCAATATCTTGTTCACTCCTGGCATACAGGTTGATGTCATCAGGTGGCTGATGGTTGCTCCATTCGATAGCCAGTCTTGTTGGTGGTCTGGCTGAGGGGGTTCAGGCCTATGCAGAACAGCAGTGGGGACAGAATATCTCCTTGGTAGATCCCACACTTGATGGTGACTTGTGCAATTGGTTTGAAGTTGGCCTCTAATGTTGTTCTCCACATTCCCATTGACTTCTTGATGAAGGCTCTTAGTGTTCTGTTGATCTTGTACAATTCTAGGAATTCCAGGATGCATGTGTGCGGCATCAAGTCATCGAGTGCTTTGTTATACAGCCAGATAGTGTAGTAGTAACACTACCATCTTTGAACAATAGGTGGGGGTTGCACCCACTAATGGTCTCCAGGCTAGACCCCACGCTACCCAAGTCTACCTCGGAATATGAGTGAGATTTTATGATCAGTAGTATGAATTTGGTGTCTGTGACAGCTTTCTTCAAAACAAAACAGAAAAAAACAATTCCTCCTCCTGTAGCTTCACAACATGTTGATGAGTGAATATAGTGCTAATCACTATTAATGATCAAATATTCCATCAGGCCAGAAAATATGTTTGAAATCTTGCAGGAAGAAATAAACTGAACTCTGTAATATAAACATATTTTTATGTAATATCTGCAGGCAAGGGACTAAAGATTTTTGGCACAAGAAGCTTTCTGGTTTGAATTTTCTTGCAGAAAATCAGTTTGCATGAAGAGCAAAACTGGGATGGCATTTGCTGAAATGCGTTGGATAAACATCAGCTATCGTGTGATGATGAGTTAACTGATCATTGACATTTTTTAATGATCTGTTTTAGTAGAGAATGACTGGTGCAAATAACGGAATTATTGGATATCTACAGGCTGCACCAGAATCCCCCCAAAATTGTCTGCTGCTCCCAGAAGCTTGAGTCTGACTAGCTGATGCATTCCCAGATTGTGAAATCAGATTACGGTTGTGGTTCGGCTGAGTTCTTTATTAAAACGACAACAGTTTGTTTTGTTGCTCTCAAATTCTGAAACCTGTAGTATTAAATTTGGCTGTAGTAACAGAAACTACAGCCAACTCAACCAGGATCAAAAAGATCCCTCCAGATTGCTACTTCAAGAGGATAGAATGATGCTAGGAAGAAAGAACGTGCAAAGCTTAAAATAACTTTGCAGTCTGTGTTCAAACACACAAGCGAACACATGATTAAAACATGTCACCAGCAAAACAGCTCGTTAGTGAAAGTGGTTGGCCTGCTGCTGATTTTGCTCCTTTTGTGCACTCTGCCTGGCACCCTGCATGTCTACCATGTGTTTGGGTCCCGTGGCCCTGCAGAGCAGGCTGAGTAGCAACAAGGGCACCTCTTCACAACCAGGCCCAGCTGCCTCTCCAAAGTGAAGGAGGGAGGAAGCGAGGCCGTTTCAGGCAGGCATCCAAAGGCAGGCATGAATCAAAGCTGGACATGGACAGACACCATCACGTCTCATAAGATGAGGCTGTAAAAACAGTATACAACCACAAAGGGACGAGGAAACGACACGCAAAGCAGGTGAGGGGCTACTTTATGTGTCCCAGACAGCAAAGCACAAAGCCATCTTTTTGCTTTAACTGCCCATTCATCACAAAGGCGACGTTTGGCTAGACATTTCCCTGAACACCCATATTCTGTGCCACACACCTGCTACCCGCATCGCTGTTACAGTACTTTAAAACATCTGCGTGCTGATGAGCAATAACTCACTCTGAACAGCATGGGTGCAGGTAGACTTCTGATTAGTGTTGACAGATTCACCTTTGATGAGGTAAATTAAGTGAATATATCACTATGAGGAACTGAATGAGAGACAAAGAGACATGAAAGGGAAAAAAAACCCTTAAAGTATAAATTAAGTTCAATAAAAGTGAGAAGATGAAACTGTTCCAGGATACAGGGCAGCCAATCACTGAATATTTAAAAAAAATAGACATTTAATTTGAAAAATGAATCCACCAGCTACGTAATACACTGTGTGGCAAAGTCAGCTGCCGAGCAGTGGTGCAGGCCTCAGTGTGTAATCAGAAAATGAGAGAACGCAAACAGTGAATCATACCATAATCGTACCGTAATCATGAGGGCTGATATCAGCTGAGGAAATTTAACAGTCTTAAGTCATAACATTTACCTGGTTCTCTTCTTTCTACTTTGTTGTTCTAGGTTTTTCAAGCTGTTTTATACTTGTTAAAAAAAAGGTTAATGGTAACACCAGGCTAATTACATCCATTAGCTAGTTGTAGCTTGTTTCTAAAAAAAAAAACACTGTAAAAATAGAAAAAATTACCCAGTGCTCATGCTCAGCAGGGGGTCAGTTTAAGCCTGGAATAGCTCAACAGCAACACTGCGGTAATGATGGCAGAGAGCTCGCAACCTGACTTGCCCTTCAGGGATTGATTTATTCTCGCAGCCCCAAATACTTTGGGTTTTGGCCTTTAGAAAAACTACAGTAGTAAGACTGGAGAACTGTAACTGCGCTGCCTAAATACACTGAATATGCCTTATGAACGATAAAAGCTTCATGCAGTGCAGCTCTGTGTTTCATGTTGTAGGCCACGGGGGTGGGGGGTGGGGGGTGGTGGAGCCTAGCCCAGCTCTTGTTTCTTATCAGTCACATCATAATTCAGAGCATCCATGTACTGTAGATATGCAGATATTTTAAAAAGGGATGTTTATGTTGGAAAAAAATGTAAGTTTACAAGTACTTATATCCTTCTTTCCTCATCCTCATCCCTCATTCCTCCTCATGGGAGGAAGTCGGAGTACCTGGAGAGAACCCACACAGATATGGGGAACAGCCTCATTTA
>VUQJ01013209.1:3667-15020 GCA_015108635.1 Andinoacara biseriatus
GAGGCAGGGGGCCCCCCCCCCCCCCCCCCCCCACAACAAAACCTGGTATCAGCGCTGATATAAAATCCAGCCAATGTTTCCAATAGTTCTTAAATTTGACGGATTCTAATGTGATGGAAAAATTCAGCCTTTCCATCATGTAAATATTGAGCATTACATCAACCCAATCTTCCCTTCCCAGCTTCTGCCTTCAGCCGTTTCCTAGTAATGGCTTTTTTTTGCTAGTCACCCACATGATCCTATACAGATATTTATCAGCTGGTCCTGTTAACCTTTCCGTCCTTCTTCCCAAGTATAGAACATCAATTGTAAATGGGAAACTCACCCTTTTTCTAAACTTTTCTTAAATTCCTGCCAATAAGTTTGGTACAGGAGCAATCCCAAAACACACGGAAGTAACAGGCTCTGTCATTTCCACATTTTCTCCAACATCTTGTAACTTGAGGTTTTCTTTGTGCCGCTGTAATGAAATATCTTATAATGGTCTTCCAGCCAAACTGTCTCCATGAGAAGGATGTTTTTCACTGTTGCCCACACTTCTCCTCTGATAGCCTCCCACTATTCCTTCGGGACAACCACCATGATAGCTTCCCTCCAGGATCCTGGCATTTCTCCTTTAATACCCAGTTAAATGCAACGAGGGGATCAATGGTTTCCTCAGCAATTCAAAGCATCAGTGCCCGGAGCCTTGCTGGTTTTCAATTTTGAGATTTCTGAGTTTATTTCTTCTTCCATGATTTCCTTTGTCAGGATCCGATTGAGTTCCTGTTATTCTTGGTAAGTTTAAAGAATCCAGTAGTGTATGCATTTGATCCTCATTATTGATTTCTACTTGGAAATATACATTCTTGCAATATTTTTCAAACATTTATGTGTCTCTTTTTAGAGTCAGTGTAACAAAGATCTCTTATTTGGGCTGGGATGCAGTGGAGGAATTGATCTGCTGAGCTTTGAGAAATAAAATATCTAAGTTTGAACCACAGAACTGAAGTCTGCCTGATTTAAGCCTTGCTGCTCACGGTCATCTTGGCGTTCGCAGTCAGTAATAAAAATAACTTTATTTGTGCAGCACTTTTCAAAACTCAGTCACAAAGTGCTTCACAGTTTGAATAAAACCACAGATAAGTACACATGTTCCAAACATAAAGATACACAATCAAACACGTGGTCATTCCAACACACACCTCTAAACACACGTCTAGCTTCAAACTATGAACTCAAAGGAGAAAAACACAGAGGGAAAAATCACTGTGGGTAAACTTCAGTGGTGGAACCTTCAGAAATGGTTTCATGCTGTACTTTATTTAAAAAAAAGCCTAATGGCATGAATCCATAATGGCTTCAATCTTTTATGTCCTGTCTGCAGTGAAACCCATTATTGACTCAAAGCTTCTATTTCCAACTTATTACAGCACACGAGAGATTAGTCTTTTTGTAATATCATGAATTTATTGGCACATTTAAAAAGAGGTCTAGTATAATTCCTGAAACATGAGTGTGGTATGGAGAGTAGAGACTAACAGCAGGTCATATCAGTGAATTACTTTTACATTCATTTTCACACTTCAGGTGAGAAGGAGCCGGACCTCATTCAGAGGTTCAGTGAAGGCAGCAAGACGTGCAGGTAGTGCAGAAAGAGACGGTTTCATCTGCCATCAACCCCGAAGCATGAGAGAAACACCGGGCTCACCGGAACCTCAAGACAAAAGACGACCTTAACGGTTTCAAATAAAACCAACGAGGGTCACAGAGAACCTCCTGTGAGTCAGCTGGTTGCTTCCAAACCTGTTTTTTGTTACATCCCTGCTCTCAGTGGCTCTGAGGAACCATGACAACAGTTTATGATCTTTAATAACACCTCTCCGTGTTCAGTGGCTGCTGTGAGAATAACATCATCATCAACAGCATTTAAAACATGTAATTTGATTACCGGGGTGAAGAAGCTCTGATGTTTTTCGTGCTTAGCTCAACGTTTGAGGGAGCTGAGATGAAAATTTGCATAGTTGATTAATTTCAGTTGACAGAGAGGATGTTTGAGAATAGAGGAAGCTCAGATTTTAGTGTGTCGCTCTGCTTAGATGTATCTTTCCAGCTCTGTTGGAATATGAAATCCTCCTCTACAAAAGTCACATGGTACAAATGTCTTCAGTGTATTTCTTTCCTTACACCAGGGCAGAGTTGACAGGACTGCAGGGACACTCTCCAAATGATTACTGATCCAAAACTCTGTATGTGCAAACAGCAGCTACATACCTGCTGTGTGAGGTGAGACCGGGCTTTAAAGCTGTGCAGCTCTGCATGGTTTGTCCCTGTGAGCAGCTCCCAGCACCGCAAACTGAAACTCACAGTAATTCCAGAGTATCCCCCAGAGATGGGCCTCATCTGGGTGAAGGATCGTGATCTTTCAACATAATTTCAACAGATTCTGGGTTTTCTAGGCTAAAAGTGGATCTCTGGCTCCTCGGGAAGACGTTACAATGTAGCTGTTTATCAGACAAGAAGCAGCCACAATTTCCAGTCATTTCAAAGCGTGTGCTCTTGTAAAAGAGAAAAAAAATGAAAGAGACTTTTTCCTTCTATGAAGCTTCGAGTTCCTCTTCAGTGTGTAGCAGTGTGCGTGTTGTTGTGTTAGTATTTCATTAGCGACTGGTCTCAGGTCAGCTTAGAGCCAGCCTGGGGGTCTGACTGTCCGTTGGTGCTGCCTGTCGTCAGAGGGCTGCCCTCGCTCAGGTTGGTGTCTCCTGCAGCTGAATCTGCAAAAACATTCAGAGGACGGGAAACATGCATCAGTCTGCAGTTTCATAGGTTCCCCCAGGATATAATAAATGCACTTCACCCCCCAAATAAGGAAATTTGCTTTCATAAGGAGAGTTGAATATAAAAAAGTTTAGAGTAACAAATAAATTCTAAAGCTCTCACACTCACTGTGACTGTTTTCAGAAGCTGTTGATTCACGTTGGCAATTACAGCAATTTGGGGGATGTTAAATATTTTGGCATTCTAATTAATTATATATTATAATCTGTGAGTTGCATTTACTTGTGCAGCGATCTTAAACGATCCTCTGGCTCCCCCTAGTGTCTAACTGCAGTAGTGTCTGAGAGTTCGTCTGTTTTTACCAACCTTTGACTGGACGCAGCTCAGCGACCGCCTCTGGATCTTTTCTGGACCTCATGTTTCTCCCTGCAAACAGGAGAAATATGTGCATCTGATAATGAAACAATAAATCCATCAACAAAGACTTCAGCTGAACACAGCTGTGCACCTGTGACCCATTGAGACCACACTGCTTAGGCACCTATAGGGTACGGCTAAATAGGCCAAAAAATTACTTCCTCCCTCCTTTTACTAATTACTTTAGCTTCACCTCAGTGGAGAACAACACGAGTTCAAGGAAAGAGAAACGAGAGTTAAAGAAGAAAGTTTCAAAGAATGATGCTCTGAGAATCTGAGACTTTGGAACAGTGGAGGTGTGCTGAGGTGCTGTGGTCACCTGGCTGCACCCAAATGCAAGAACATAATAAAGAAAAGGGAACTTATAACTGCAATGAAAAAATAATAATAATGAGCCTCAGAATGAAGAAAAAAGGTGATTTAATAACTTTGGACATGGCGTGGTCGTTGGTGCCAGGCAGGCTGGTCTGAGTATTTCATAAAAACTGCAGTAAAACTGTTTTTCTGATGTTTTTCTCTGCTGGAGTCCATCTTTACCTCTCAGCTTCCTGTAGGCCACGACTGCTACTAGAGCCAAAATCAGCACTGCAGCCATGAGGCCAAGAATCCACCAATGAGACGGAGGTTTAGCTGTGGCTGAGTGACCTGCACAAACACAAATAAGAGTAATACAAGCAGAGAATACACATCATTACACAAAACAACATTAATTATTTAAATTAACTGATGTGTTTTCAATGCATACAGCTCTGGCTGAGCACAGAAGCCCCGCCCACCAGCTGTTCAGTACTTTTGTCTGTGAGGGGCAGCCAATCAAAAGAAAGTTGGCTGAAAAAAAAGGGCTAAATGTTTGCTGCCCTGAACTATTGTGTCCAATTTTTTAAGCTTCCTGTTTGTAACCTCACCGTGAGGACTGACGATGGCGACATCACTGCGCTCGGTATGTGTGCCGTACAGCGTGGAGAACACACAGGTGTATCTACCCGTGTGCTCGGGGTGCTTCGGGTCCATGAGTCTCAGTGAGCCGTCTCCAAACTGGACCCTGAAGCGGTCCAGCTCCACGTGGCTCTCCCAGTCCGATGAGTACCTGCGGCTGCCCGACTGGCTGTCGTAGTTGAAGATGAATGAGGGGTGCTCGCTGTTGGAGAAGGTCCAGTGGAGGGAGGGTTTGTCCATGTAGCTGGGGGCGCTGCAGGGGATGGTCAGGTCTCTCCCTTGAGGTTCTTTGATTTCTACAGAACACAAAAGCGGTCACCACAAAATTAACAGATTATGTAAAAGCAAAAAAAATCTAAAAATAAAGCAGCAGTTAATTGATTTCCAAACAACTTGGACTCAAAGTTGGATTCAAAGTTTAAATTAATCTTTTTTTTTAATCTCATACTGAGCCTTGGTGCAGCCTCTCACCTCATCCAGCGTCTAAAACAAGCAATTTTAGCTCCTCCCTCTTTAACCACCTTTTTCCTGATTGGCTGCTCCTCACAAACAGCAGGTTTGAACAGCAGGTGGGTGTTCACATCAGAGATGATCATTTTAGTGACATCATACTGAGCCAAAAGTATAAGAAGCTGTCTGATCCCTGAGCTTTTAGCTCGCGGGGGGCACATACATGTACAGTTACAGTGGGAGATGCTCTCATTAAAATACAAAAACAAACAAGTCTGTTACTTTGAAATGTTAAAGAAAGACAAATTCTGGGTATTTGATCAAGCGAGGGTCTCTGTCATTCAGTCTTGGAAAGTGAGGGGTCTTCAGTTGAGTGCAATTTGTAATCCCTCCACTAGAGGCTCCCTTATCTCACACACTGCTCCTTTATGGATGTTTCCATCCACTTCTGTTAATCAGAGGCTGAACAGATGGTGGCGCCATTTTTCCAGCTCCCCACCATTAAACAGAGAAAAGATTTAATGTGAGCTCTGAAAGTGTAAACTGCAGAGAAGTCACTAACAATTCAGTCTTTGATTCTTGTTCCATGAAGAAAAATAAAATACTGTTGTTATGAAATACTCAAATACATGTCAAGGTTTTCTTCTCTCAAAGGGACGCTGTGTTTACTGCAATGCAAAAAACTGTTCTTCACTATTTTTCTGAACAGATGCTGACAGAGAGGTAATCTATCCAGGGTGCACCACGGCCCTCAGCTCCTTACAGCTGGGATAGGCTCCGCCCCCCCTGCAACCCTGAACTGGATAAGCAGAAGCAGATGGATGGATGATAAACGGATGATTCATGCGTGTCAAAAACAAATGTGTGTAATCTGAAGATTTCTGCATGTTCATTCAGGTGTTTTGGATTTAAATCAGTAAAATGCAAATAAAAACTTTGCTAGTTTTATTAAATGTAACTAAACTGAGAGGAAACTATACCCATAATGACAGAGAGGGGGAGCAGTGGAGTTTATTTTAACACTGTTTTATCACCTCTTTCCCTGAGTGAGCCGGTCCAGGTCGGTCCGCCATAGGATGTGGTGACCTTACAAATGTAGATGAGGTTAAGGGGTCCGATCAGCCTCTTCAGACGGCTGTCCACGTTGTACAGACCCTTCTTGTTAGACAGAATGCGCGTCATCGGTCGGAGGTTCTCGAAAGTCAGGGGTTCGGTCTCCCAGGTTACTCGAGGGGCCGGGTAAACATCGTGGACGGTGCACTTAATCTCCTCATAGCCACTCAGCCTGGACAGCTCCAGGACCACGCCTTGGATTGGGGCTGCGCGCACACACACACACACACACACACACACAGAAAAACACAGCATGTTAAATGCTTCCTAGAACCGCCCAGTGATGGATGCTAAATGTCAGGACCCGATATAGCCTGCTGACATTAAGTGATATCATTCTGATATGGATGACACTGGAGCACAAGCACAGTGAGAAGGCTGGTTAGCTCACACTCACATTTAGTACAATGTCCTATCAAATAATTCATAAGTGCATTTCTGTGATAGCTATTCCTGTGCAGCACTGTGCAAAAGTTGCGAGCCAAAACTCGTCTCTTTATATTTGATTATCAGAATGGGAAATAGATGCAGTTATTTTTAGGAACGTCTGCAAACGTTTACTCAAGCAGACGTGGAATTCCAGTGAGCTTTAAAGTCAATATTTATTTAGTGACTTATTGTTCAACACAGCCTGAACTCTGAGGAAAGCTTTCTCAGGAATCTTTCTCCAGGCTTCCTGAAAGACATTTAAAGGTCTTTTTATGTCAAGATGATCTCACGCTGCTTCAGTAATGTTGAGGTCCGGGTTCTGGGGAGACCAATCCATGCCAGAATTGGATTCATCGCTCCAGCGGACCTGTGGGCCCTGATTTTCAGTCCAGGTCTTGTGTAATGTGGCAGGCCTCAGCCTTTTCCTCCTGTTTCCTACCAAAAGAACGGCTTCCTGACAGCTGCTCATCCACTGAGACCATCTCTGATGAGGCTTCAGTGGATAATAGATGGAGCAATGGCTCTTTGGGAATCACCTTGTTGGTGCTGCTAACTGTGTTAGCTTTGGTATTTTTCACAAACTCAACTAAACAGATGTGTTATTTTGACAGCCTGTGCCTGAAGACCCCCCCGTGAGTCAGAGATCTTTTTGCTGCTTGAATCCTGTACAGGTCAGTGTTGAGGGGCTCACCAGAACACGCCATTCCTCTGAAAATGCTCCGCAGCAGGACGGGCTGCAATAACGGGTGGCTCAAGACTTTTGCACTTGTATTTCTCTTCCCCATAAATAAACGTGTGAACACTAAACGTGCAGCCGTGACAGCATTAAACTGCAGACTCACCTTCTATCTTCAGGACGACTTTGGCGTCGTGCTCGCCCTCCGTGGTGTGCACGTGACACCTGTACGCGCCTCTGTCCTTCAGACCGCTGCTCCGGAGCACCAGGGTGGCGTTACCGCGGGATATCTGAGATGGGAAAATGGAGGCTCGTCCGGCGAGCTGCTCGTGCTTGAAGTGGCCCACTTTGCTCTGATTGAACTTGTAGACCACCGCGCCCTGCCGGGACCACTCGATGGTCTCGTTGCTGCCGGGCTGGAAGCTGCAGGGGAGCATGCACTCCTCGGAAACGAAGCACCTCACGGTGACATCTGGAACATGAGGAGGAGTCGGGACGGTGCACGCTTAATGATGTGGACTCAAACTAGAAATCCTGTAACTGAAGCCTGAATTTTAGACTCGTGACAGACGTTTATGAGGTTGTTACACCTGGATTAATGGATACTGGATATATAGTGAAATCAGACAAAACGAGCTGTCTGTGCCTTCGTGCACCAGCTGTGGTGATACCGAGACCTAACTGGAGGACCGGCGGTGGTTCATCAGAAAGGAGACTGTGGCATGGGTGTGTTTCTCACTCGGCTTCATCTGTTTAGTTTCAGTACAGCTCCCTTTCTAATTAAGCTTTATGTTGCTGGTTAGGCCTGAAGAATGGCCAGTTTGAGTAAAAACACACCCTTTCACAACAGTAAATGACACACTTCTCTCACTGATGCACTAACATAAAAAAAAGTGCTTGCAGCTGTGAGAAAATTCGATTATTTTACACACAGCAGGCTAGAAATCTTTCATTCCTTCATTTTTATATCCATTATAAAGATACCCGTGATACTCAGAGACTACCGCTGATCCATTGGAGCAGTTGGTGTGATGCAGCGAGGCAGGGAAACGCTCTGCAGACGCTGCAGATTATGTTGGGTGAGGATGAGGGTTAATGTTCAGACTACGGCATTATTCATGGTTTCATGTAAGATGTGAGCACGGTCACTACTCTGTAACCAAGGAAAGGATTGCAAAGCTGCTCAGGCCATGAATCATTAGCGCTCCGGATATGAGACGTGTTACTAATAAAAAATAAGATGAGTTTTAGATCATTAGACTGAAATGCTGGTAAAAGGCAGAATGTTTTGGCCTGTTTCAGGCGAGCGCTTCACAAGAAATGTGCACGCAGTCACGCACACACATCATCCATAACAGCTGTTTTATTTTGTTCCTAGTGAAACAGCACCGTGGCTCTTATTGTGTTCTCACCTGGTCAAACAAGCTAAACTACAAGAGACGCACAAAAACTCCATCTTTATCTCTGTGGCCCAACAAGAGTTTCTCTTTTGTATTACTGCCCTGCACACAGAGGACAATAAAGCAGAAACCTTCATTCAGACAAGACTGCACAGAATGAAAAGGTTAAAGACGAGCGGAGGAATCTTAACCACAAAGAGGTGTCAGTGAGAGAGGAAACAGATGCTTTGGGGATAAAACACCAGGATTATCACTGAATAAAATCTGCTTTATTAACAAGTATTTGTGACACTGACGTGTAAACTGCATAAACGGATCTACTGGGACTGAATAACCTCAAATACAGCTGGAATCTTGTTTTTACTCTCTTGTTCGAAGCAGACACAAACTTTCAAAGTGTGAGAAAAAGGAATTTCTTCCCTTTGCGGGCACATAACCAGCATGGACAGGTGGGCTGCTCATCTGGGCAGCGATGAACAGATGCAGTAATGGTTTCCACATGACACATGCAGGAAATCATCCTGCTTTCGTGAGAAACAAGTGGGGAAAAAGCCTCGTTCCTTCTAGTTCTTACACGCCTGCTTTTGATGTCCTGACAGGCAGGAAGTGTGACTGAAGACATTCCTGAGGAATAACGGTGATAAGGGTGGCAGCGGCTCTGCAGCCAGTGAAGAATGATTCATTTCCACCGGGGAACATTCGTGACTGTTGAGACATCTTTGGAAGCAGAAATAATTTAACATTATTGGCACCGAGTGGATCTAAAGGGCGATCAGTAAATCCCATAAAAAGAACCGGAATGTGACACCTGGTCTCATTTAGACTTCTTTTACCAGAGATTTAAATACAGTTACAATACAGTTTTTTTTAAATAAAAAATGTTGATTAATCTTCCCCCCCAAAAAAAGACAAATGCTGCCGCTTTTAATATATTCACAAACTGGAGGGTTTAATGCATTTGTTCCAGATTTGATTTAGTGCTGCTTCAGCTGGCTGTCCTCTCATTAGCTTCATATAAAAATGATTTTTTTTCCCACCACAGAATAAAGATTTCATCACCGAGGAGCCCTGACTACTGCTCTAAGACAGATTTGTGAAGAACGTGTCGTGTTACAAACTTTACAATGAGTGTTTTTCACAGAGTTTTCCTGTAATATCACGCAAAAAAAGGCTGCAGGACACTTTTACAACCATGTTGCTGACAGATGCCTGACAGATGTCAACTCTATGGACGCTGGTTTCTACGGTGGCCCAGAGGTGTCAGGTCAAATACAAAAGCAACAACGGAACTGATGCAACATAAGTTGTTTTTTTCAGACCGCGGGCTGCTTCCGGACCCGCCCCTACTTCCGTTCCACGAATTGATGTCTAAAATAACATACAATTTGTCCCTTTAAGTTACTTTTTTGACATTTTGCTTAACCCTCTTCATTGGAAATGTCAACAAAGTAACTTAAAGGGCCTCAAACATGGTGTTAATTATGGACAAACTGTGGTTTGACCTGAAGTCAACAACAAAACACCATTCGGGTTCAGATCGGGCAGGCCGCTCCTCCCAATCACGCCGACGTGATCGCCCAGCAGGACGATGGAGTCATTAATCACTGGTTCGAAGGTGCAGGGAAGCTCAGGTGTGCACCGTCCACCGGTGAAAACTCCATCATACAGGCAGCAAGCCGAGGCGTACAAGGATGCCCACCCATGTGTTGAGGTGAGCCCGACTATATCTAGCTAGTATATGAGCTCAGGCTCCTCCTGCAGACAGAGGGAAACAGTCCATGTTCCGATAGCTGGGAGTCGGTCCGCCAGGGCCTCCACCTTTGTCCGCCGCCCATCGCACACGGCGCCTGTTAGCGCTCATCAGCAGGTGTCTGTGTGTGTCTATGGATGCAGCGCTAACTAAACTTGCTAGCATTAGCTGAGACTTTCCCCCTCGGCTGTGTGGTCTAAATATGGCTGATTGTAAAACATCCACTCTTTAAAAATGTGTAGACAACAAACCAATGAATGGAAGTTCATTTTTTAAAGTCTATGCTGTGCAATAAAAGAAAAAAAAAAGTAACAATATTCCGTCACTGTAAATAATCTGGAAGAACCTCATCAGTCGGATTTAGCGCACTCATTACTGTGCATAAAATGATTTGAGGATAATGGGATTAAACTGTGCAGGTAAAGGAAAAAATGTTTTTAAAGAGAGTTGGTCCTCAATCGTAGCGCATGTTAGCTAATCAGAAAGTATCCTGTACAGGATGCTCTTTATTCTCCCTGACAGGTTCAGTTTGGGGCAATTGTTGGGCCAAACCTGCGATCACAATGTTGCCTTTGTGCCAGCCGAGGATTGTTTGTTTTTTGGAAAATTGGGATCCGCGTGTTTGGATAAGTGTGTGACAGTTTCTGGCATTGCAGCCTATGAATGAGTGGAGGGATTATTTGCTGCTGCATCACTCGGATGTTGCTTCTCCGCCTCACCGGGAGCATCACGATGAACTCTGCCTGCTCGTGCTGCCGCTGTTCGGGCTCATGCTTCCTTTTCTCGTAATTCTCCAGTTTGGCAGCAGCAGCAGTTTGTTGCTGTGTGAGTCACACCTGTGCAATACTATGGGCGGAGCCTGTTCCTGTTCCTGCAAAGCACTACAGCTTGAAAAAAAACTGATCCGAATACAACTAGAAGCGAGAGCTGTCCAATAAATATATTTAGTTTTTATTGTAGTTGATTGTAAGTGTAATATAAGTATTAAGTTTCTGTGCAGGTGGAGTCTACTTAAATGCATAAAAGGGTCTAAAAACCTCTTCTAGCAGAACAGTTATTCAACACAAAAGTTTAAAGTCTCGTGTACTGACAGTTTTCCTGTAACAGCACATCTACGAGGGCACAGCAATATGAAAACTTCATCGTCTTCTACACTTTATTTCTGATTTGTCCTTTTGTCTCGCTCTTGGTCCGTCCTGTCGTCACAGCCCGGCTCGAGGCTCGTGACAAAAAAGGGAGACCGCAACCAGATTTGGGAGGTTATGGAATATTTTAAAACAACCTCCATGGGGAGAAGAGGAGAAAACAGGAAGCTCCTGCATACCTGAGCTTTACAGGCTCAGGTGTGCTGCAGTTAGGTCAGCTCCACCCACTATCTACCTGAAAGAGAGACACGGGCAACAGGACAACAAGCCCTGCGGGTTT
>VUQJ01013211.1:29928-40229 GCA_015108635.1 Andinoacara biseriatus
TTTTTGAATGGGCATAACTGACAAAAAGTTAGGTGAGATTTATTCTGAAGATCATATGTCAGGAATTCTGCAGCATTTATTTAAGACAAAAGTGGTTATCAGTGGTTATTAGACACGGCACATTTATAACTCCTAACCCACAATTCGACCTGCTGGTGGTGCCAGAGAGCTTGTGGAGCAGACTCTGTGAAAAGAATCAGTGGACTGTCCCCAACCACCCTGCCAAGGCTAAAATACTCGCTATTAGTGTAGGGCCCACCACTGGCTAATTAGCAAAAAGAAGGGGGAAAAAAGATGAAGCAATAAAAGAAAAACAGTGGATGTTTAAACAAGTGTTTTGTGTGCTTTTGCTGCATTCAGAAAAAAAAATGTACTTACAATGTTATCTAGCCCAAGCTGTATCAGTAAAGGATAGTATTCAGGATCAGAGAGCATTAGCTCCACTTGAGTAGAGGTAAGGGCCGTTCCATTGGCATAGACAAAATAGGCTACTACAATAGTTTTCTCTGCAGCTCTGAGAGAAGCATAAAAAAAACACAAATTAAATCCACGTATTTTAGCTGTTCAAATAGCTGATCCTGATTCTGTCTACAGGTGCAATGACTCCACCTGGTGAGCAACAACAGCGTACAAATTAACAGTTAAGGATTATTTTGGAGTGTCTGCCTGCAGCAACCGGTGATTTATAATCTGAATTCACTCAAATTTGAGCAGATGTAGAAGGAGCGTACCTGGATGTTTCACTGTTGTCAGGCTTAATAGAAGCAATTTCAACAGCAGCCTTAGTGGCACTCATAAGTGCCCTAGAAGAGCACCAAGTGAGGGGAAAAAAGAGGGCAGATTAAAGTGTTGACAGAATGAAAATGAGCAAATTAGACCAGAGTCAATCTTCACTAATGATCCAGACTTTACCTTTTGATTTCAGGGAGCCTGTTTTGAACTTGGATTTCAGAAACTGAAAATCTGAGTTCAACTTTGTAGGAGTCATCAACTGTGAAAATCTGCAGTATAAAAATAACAGGAAAATTAGCGCATGCTGTATGTGTTACAACCTGTTTGAAGTTTACAGCACAGGGCATGTAAATCCAGTGATGTCCATCACTTACATCCAGTATGGTGCTAGAGAAGAGGCCACCCCCATCGGTCGCAGTCACATTTACTAAATACGTCCCTTTCAGCTTCATATCAAGCGCCTCTGTAGTTCTGTGGATAGTTGATGAAAAGTAGGCTCATAAAAATATAATAAAAACAAAACAGCATGTGCAGAGATTCCTTTTATCTCTGCTAAAATCTAAATCTGAGTGCAAGAATAAACACCAGCACGTTATTAGAGCAGACTGAGATTTGGCCGTAAGAGATGACTGTACTCACTGAATCAGCCCAGCATAAAGGTCCTTTTGCTGTGTGGTCTTAGCCTCAAACAGTGTCTTCATGACAGTAATTTTATTGTCAGTGTTTTTAAATTTGACTTCTGTCACTTTAAACTCAATCTCACTGTATTTGCCAGTGTCACGATCTGTGGCCTGAAAGATAAGAAGAAGAATATCGTGTCTCACATGTCGTTAACAGGCTGACTGGATGTTGGGTATTAGATTTCCAGCCATACTCACGGTGACTTCTGCGACCGATGTCCCTTTATTTGCACTTTCTGACACCACAACTGAAGAGTAAGAATAGAAATTAATGTTGGATTCACGACATACCGGCTTTGATCAACTGAGAGACAAAAGGGGCAAAACGTTGCCTTAAATTTGTGATATTTTTTCCAATCGCTCAAAAGATTCTAGAAATGTATTTATTCTGAGAAGAACACTCACCAAACACAGCGTCTGAGTAAATGAATTCTGGGGCATTGTCATTGATGTCTTCAATGTTTATCACCATTTGGCCTGAAATGATCAAAAGAAAAATCACAGTGAATATAATTTCTATGTGAGCTGTGTATTTTAATGTCTGTGATGTCTCTACGTTTGTGCTTTTATTATTATGCTGTGGCTGCTTTTACTTTGTGTTCTAATGCTCTTAATATCAACAACAACCCAGTGCTGACCTGTTGTTGCACTGTTGTTCTCTCCTTTCTCTGTGTACTTGTCCACCACCTGAGCCTCCACAATTGCCTGGTCGCATTGTTCATAATCCACATTTTTCTCAGGGTTGATCCTAACCTCTCCCGTTGTATCCAGGATAAACCATCCGCAGGATTCCAGAGTGTTGTTGCATCTGCATGTGACAGATACCAGCTCGTAGACCAGAGAATGGTTCCCATCTATGTCTTGTCCGGTGAATTTCCCAATTGCCTCGGTTATTGTGCTGTTCTCCTTCACATTCACAGGTGATATCGGCTTGAACACAGGCCTCTCATCGTTCACGTCCAGTACATCTACATCTACCATCACTATAGCTTTGTTGTCCTCCAGATCTGCCGCCTGCACCTTCATATTAAAATGTTTGCCGCCACTCTCATAATCCAGCTCAACGTCTGGGTCCACAGTGATGTTTCCCATGTAACCTTTTGCGGCAGGAAAGGTTCGAATGATGAAGCTCCCAAAGCTCCCCTCGATGATGCTGAAAGAGATGCGATTAAACTCTGCTGTTTGGTCCAAATCCTCAGCACGAACAGAGCCAACAAATATACCTGAATGAATGAAAAATAGGAATCAGAACCTCGACATGCAGTTGTAAACGCTTAAAACATTTTGCAGCGTGAAATACTTGCCTTTTTCTCCTTCTTTAACAGAGAATTTGTAAGATGGGGCGTCAAATTTTGGTGAGTTATCATTGACATCCTGGAACGCATCAAAAAGAAACAACGGACGTTATCAGGTGCACCAGGACTTACACCGTCCGCTGTACCTTGCTACTGTTGATTTGCTAAAATTCCTACCTGTATATTAATGGTAACTGTGACACTGGTGGACAGCGGGGGAGTGCCCTTGTCAGTAGCAGTCACTTCGAGTTCAATCACCCCTCCCAGCTCTGGATCCAAGGCCTCACGATCCAGTGCAACACTGTTTCTTAACACACCGGTGTCAGGGTCAATGGTGAAGTTTTTACTGTACTCGCTCGGCACGATCGCATACACAATTTGGCTGTTTTCAGTATTGGGTTCATCAGCATCAGTAGCCTGTCCAAAGCAGAGACATCAGAAGAGAGACTTTTTAAGAAGATGCTTTTCTCTGCTGATATTGCAAAAATGCAACAAAAGCACCAGAACTCAAAAAAATATTTATTGCTGACTTTGAGTAATTTTCCATATAATTTTGCTGCATAAGAAAAATACAAAACATTAATGTAATCTGGCCAAATGAAATTTACTTGATTGGCATACATTTAGTTTATACCAAACATATTTCCCCTAATGATTATTTGAATAAATGAATTTCATATACTTCAGCTGCACTCACTTGCTTCATTCCTTCATGTTTGTGAGGGCAAATCATCATTTTTTTCTATTTCTTTAAGTTTGTATATTTGAAAAGTACAACTACATGTCAACTTCTGAGAACATTTTTAACAATACCTTAGACCTGGCTACACATTTGCTTTCATGACGTGACATGACGGGCCACAATGATATGATCTGACTTGCAGTAGATCCATGTGAAATCTATGTGTGGATCAGATTGCACTAGATCTTACACAGATCCTAAATCCGCTTTGCTGAATTTGTATGTAATTTAACAGATGTTCAAAAATCTATATTTTAAAAATCTCTGAAGATATTTTTAAAGGGAAGAAGAGCTTACTCAAGAGAAAAGCATTTTTCATTGAAATGGAGCAACTCTGGCAGATACCACCCTATTCCAGCTGAGATAAAGAGGTGTAGAGATATAAGCCCTTTCTGCCAACAGTCAACATGGGAAATGCCAACGAAAGTGATGAGCTGGAGTGATATAGTTCAGAAACTATATCGCAACAGCCAAAGTTCCACGTAAAGTTCTCCATGAAACTGTTGCTAGGATACAAACTAAACACCCAAAGGCACTCTTCACGATTTCAGGAGACTTCAATCATGTTTTTCTCTCCTCCCACCTGACTGGATTCACACAGTTTGTTGACTGTCCTACCAGAGAGCATCCTGAAGCCAACCTGAACAACTCTGATCACCCGCTTCATAACATCTTTATAGAACAAAAAAAAAACATCAGTAGTGGAAGACTCCTCTCTCTCCATTGTAAAATGAGGGATACAGGAAATCATTTGTACCCACAGCCATCAGGTTTTTTTTTTAAATTTCTCTTACAAATGTCAGACGTGTGAATTTTCCTCTGGGATCAGTCAAGTTATTCTTATTCTTCTGCTATCGCTGCCGGTCAACATTAAGATACACAATAAAGCACTTTTAATTTTTCATCAACATGAAACCTGTTATTTAGGTTTTTAGGTCTTCTACGTTTTTCAAAGTAGAAGCAATAAATAAATGTAGGCATAGCAGGTCAATGCCTTTCAGCAGTAAATTCCTCCCAGGCAGTGGTGATGCCTTTATCAGCTCAGCTGTTATTCACAATTATTCCTGCACAGAGTGACAACTCTGTCACCATTAGCTGAGCTATTAATAACCTTAGCATAAGCAGTGCTCCTATAGACTCTACTAAACTGAAGGAAAAGCACTGGCTGAACATATGGCTGAGCTGAAGACAAAGTCAGCACTGAATATTGATAAAATGGTGATGATACAAGCACTACATCTCTTATTTGACTTTTTCCTATTGAAGAGATCCCCGGCTTTGTTGCTGATTTGTTTTTCCCCCCCAAGTTAAAAATGACTTGACTTGATGTCTATTGTCTTATTCCTCACCCTGTCACACTTTACCTCTATTGTCTGTTCAAGCTGGTCACCCTCTTTAATAAAAAAACCATAAGACTCTCTGTTGATGACTGGAGGCTGGTCATTGATATCGGTCACTGTGATCTCCAGTAGTGTGGAGCCAGGCTTGCCACCCGTGTCTCTGGCCTGCAGAGTCACCATATGCAGAGCTCTGGCCTCGCGATCCAGGAGAGTTGAGTTTTTTACATAAACTATCCCCGTTTGTGGCTCCACATCAAAATAGGGCAATCTGAAACAGAGGTGCAGACTGTTGGTAAGGTGTTGTGTAAAAGACATAGACAGCAGCTGCAGTAAAAAACAAAGAATTACTGCAACATGGCACAAGTGAAGACGTACATGCTGTCAGGAAGAAGTTTGTATGTCAGGTTGCCTTGATCCATTGTGTCTGGATCGTCTGCCTGAAAGAAAAAAAAATGTGAGAGTTTCTGTAATAAAAGAATAAAAGCTCAAGCTGTCTGAGAATTCAGATTGGTAAGAACTTACTGTGATTGTGGCCACTACTGTCCCAGCGGGAGAACTCTCTGGCACCTGTATCTTATATGTGTCCTTTAGGAACTTTGGACTGTTGTCATTGTCATCCTTAATGTTTATAGTTACTTCAGCAGTGGAGCGGAAGGTGGGCTCATCTTTATCTACAGCAATCACCTGCACCATGACACGATCATGCATCATGCACCAGACTTGTAAAAGTCACAAACATGAATAATGTTACAGGTTTACATATGGCTTATTTTAATGTCATTTTTCTCTTTTTTTTAACCTGTATAATCATTTGCTGTTTTTCTTCAAAATCCAGATTTTCAGGCTGCCTGATCGTGAGCTGAACGATGCTATCTACTGTGGTAGATGAAGGTACCACAGAAAACACGGCCTTGTCCTCTCCCTCAAGGCTTAGCTCAGTGTTGGAAATCTGTAAAATCCCAGTACAAAAGTTTGATCATTAATTATACTCAGAGATTATCTGATATTATTAGTGGGAAAAAATGTATATATTCATATTGTAGGTGATGAACGTGCTTTTTTTTCTGACCTTGTCAGGATCTTTGACAGTCATGCCGATGTTAACAGACCCCAGTGAGAGCTCCAAGACCTCTCCAGTGAACTGAGTAGCTTTCACACATTCTGACTCGTCACACTTGTAAAACTCTGGCTTGTTGTCATTCACATCAAGGATGTTGATCTGCACCTCTGTTGTGACGCTGGCACGGATCCCGTTGATGTTTTCTGTAGACTCAGTGGCCTTAAACAGGGCAGAATGAAATTTAAAAACTCTCTCAATAGTTTTCATAATTTATACTAAAAATAAATGGATCTACGTAATAAGAACATAAATGTTTCTTGTTTTTGTATTTTTTGTCCTGCATCATTGCGAATTTGTTCCTATACACTGGTCCTCATCACAGTATCTGCTCTCTGTTTTCATTGACCCTGTGCTCAGCCACCCATTCTGCTCAAACCGAATCCCGTCTGTTTCCTACGCGTGTTCTTCAAGGTCAGCGTAAATACCTTAAAGAATACTGCAACTTTCTAACTGATGCAAAACGAATCTTAATTTCAATAAGGGAGATTTGTAATCATTCATGTGCCTACTTTCCCGGGTGTTTGGCTGCTTCTCTATTTTACATCACTTATACTTTCCCACGCTGTCAAATTCAGTGCTGACTTCATCATTTCTAGTCCAATCATCTTTCTGCCCACCTTCCTTGAGCCAATCAGCTTCTGCTGTTTTAAGTATCACTGATCATCTGTCATTCTCCTTTTCAGACACATTCGTGCAAACCAACACCTCCGCTTCACCACCTGGAGCTCCTTCCAAGCCTCAATCTTGGTCTTCATCACCACCAGTGCCTTGACTCTAGGGGGGGTCCTGTCCAAATTCCTATCTCCAATGGGATGACCTACTGCTTCGATGGGCCATCAGAGTCTAACCACCAATTATCTTAATTGTATTTCTTGTCAATAAATCATGTCCAGTTCCTCCTAATGATCTCGCCACATTCTTGTGCAAACTAATAATCTAAAAAAAAAAAATTAGGATAAAGTAAAATGATTTTTGAACTTCTTATCATCATTATTATTACAGAGTCTGAAGATTTGTCTTCCATAACCTTCAAAATGATTTTATCACATTTTATAGCTGCTTATTTTATATGTATGCTTGAGTTGTGGTTCTAAAAGAAGCTGTGTGTCTGATGTTCTGTGTGGCAGGTGGGAGTTTTTGGTGCTGCACAGAGACCTGCAACCTGCTTTTCATCTTATCTTTCATTTTTAAGATTTTATACCTTCTGGTTCATGCTTCATATTGACACTAGGGAGCAGTATTGTTCTGTCTTCACACTTGACAAAATGTGGCACTATTCCTTTAAATCATGATCCATAAAACTAAAAATAGAGGGATTAAAAAGTGTCAGAAAGCAAGATTTGCTCACAATGAAGCTATAATGTACTGTAATGTGTATGAGTTACAGTGATACGGGATATATTCATAACTTTAGTTGGCACTAATGGACAATTTTACTGCAGTAACTTGCACAGAGAGAAGGAAATTGCTGTTTAAATGTACCTTCACAGTCAGGGTTACAGAGTCACCAACAGCTTCTCTGTCGATTGCTGACAGTACTGATATGACGCCATCACTGCTTGAGATTTTAAACAGGCCATCTTCAGTGGAAGCTGTAAAACAATGTGGTAAATGTTTCTTTCCTGCCACTCACAAATTAAAAATAAATTATAATTAAAAACAGCAAATTGTTGTGACCTAAAGTCCTGTAGCTTACCTTCAATGCTGTAGATAATTTCATCATTTACTCCTATGTCTTGGTCTACAGCAGTCACTTTAAGCACAGAAGTGTCCTGGCAAAGGACAGAAAATCTTTATGAAACTAGAAGCATTTGAAAGTCTTTTTATGCACTTAAACAATATGACAACTCAAAGCCGGTTCAGTGCCTTTAGATTTGTGCTATAATATCACAGTCAATGTAAATACCAACTACACTGGATCATATATTATACTGGCAGAAATGCCTTCATTTCCTTTCAGCACTCACCACATTTGAATTCTCTTTAACACTCGCAATATAGGGAACACCGATGAACTGAGGGTCAAGATCTGGGACGTCCTCGACAGTAATGAAGGAGTAAACAATGCTTGACAAATACTTTGTATCAGAAAAATAGCATTTGCCTCCACCATCCTGTTAGAGGACACACAAAATCACTTTTTTTAATTACCTTTTATTAATATTAGCTACATGTTAATGATAATTACTGTCAAATATATCTAAACTACACTATTACAGATTATATTCTCACAATGTGTAAGTAAATTGTATAAAAAAATTTAAAAATGGAAAAACTTGATTACTGTTAGAAGCAAATGCAGTCAGCAAGAACTACGTAAAAATCACCTGCACAGTATTAATTTAATAATCAGCATTAATCTATTCTCTTTCTCATTGACAAAGCAACAGAACACCTTTTTATACCTAAATGAACTTTATTCTCTTATTCTTTCCTATTAAAACAAACAAGAGGGAGATCCATTGCTTAACAAATGAACATCAGAATAAATGTTGCAATTTGCCCTTTAATGTGCAATTTAATGTGTTGTTAGTTGTTGAATTGTTCATTATTGTAGGTTTAAGTAGGAGAATGGCACCATTTAAAGGTATGTTTACATTGTTTTGGAAACAGACCCAATCTAAGTTACACACGAAAAATGACACCCCACTTATATCTGGTTATATTGAGCACAGAGCTGGCTTACAGAATGAAAGCAGAATGAAACACCTGGTTCTGGTTAAACCAGTAACAGTCTAAAGGTCACAAAACCTGCCAACCTGTCACTCTAAAAGTCGCTGACTTTGTAAACTTCTTTTACTTTATCTATGCAAAAAGTGTAAAAATAATGTGTTGTGCTTTTGCAGCAGTGCAGGGCTATTTTCTTGACCGGGAGCCGCAACCTTGTGAATTCTAGTAAGAAACCAACAAAAGACTTTGAGCCAAGATATCTGCGTCCCTTTGTTCCCAAAACTAACCACAGCTAGCCAACTGAATAAAAGGAATATCTGTATTCTCATCTGTTTCTCAACAAGAGAAATTCTCAGTGACTACTATTGCTTTAAAGAACCTCAAGAATCACTGTACTAGTTACACTTTTCATTAACCAATATCCTTATCATAAGACAATGTTTAAACTTGAACAGTCATAATCGTACTTACACTGGCATTAATCTTCAGTCGATAGTAAGTACTCAGTGATGTATAATTCAGAGGCCCGTTCAGTGTGACTGTACCACTTTCTCGTGCAATGTTGAACGGACTAGGTTTAATGTCTGGGATTACCTAGAAAAAACATGCAAATGGTCCTTTACAGTTTCATGGAAAATCTGCACCGAATATTACTGACTGTTATGTTTTGCAAAGGAAGCTTACTTCAGTGATGGCGTACGTAACAATGCCAGCAGTTCCTATATCACTCTCAGTGGCATGCACTTGAAACAAAGTTGTACCTACAGGAGTGTTCTGTTGAGTTGAATAAAAATTTCAACACAGAAATTATCCTGTTAGTAAACAAATGAGTGAGCTTATTCGGCTGTGGCTCAAGAATACCATCCCCCATGGATGGCTGTTCTGAACAAAATTTCGTTGTATGTAATGACAATAACAATAAAAGCATTCATTCATTCGTTCATTTTTACCCATTAATTAATGGAATAATGAATGCTTTTCTCTCATGGAAACATGGAGTAAATGGTTAAACAGACATTTTTTTCTTTACCGACAAGGTTCCATGCTGTGGTTGAATTATTTATTTAAAGTATAATTGACTTACTTCTGGGACTGTTTTGTCATAAGAAGCATTGTCAAAAAGGGGTGCGTAGTCGTTGGCATCATCTAATATTATACTTAAATCTCTGAATATCTGAAAGACACGATGCACTCTGTGAATATAATGAACAAGCGGAAATAAAATAATAACTAAGTTAAATGCCACTTACAGGATTGAAGCCATCAGAAACTGTAACTTGAACTTGCAATAGTGGAAAAGTCTAGAAGACATAATTGGTAAAGTATTATAAGTGAACATGCTTAACCAAAGTTGCTTCCAATAAAGGGTCTCTACTGTACTTCTACCACACCACACCTCTCTATCGAGAGGCCTCGCAACAGTCATGACCCCTGTATTTGTTCCAACTGTGAAGAATGGAGCATTGACCCCGGAGAGTGAGAAAGTCAGTGGGTCATTTTCTTTATCCGTTGCATTTATAGTAAATGCATTTTGACCTGTAAAAACAACACCACGTATAAAATGTGGGCAAAAGAGACATAACATCATAAATGAGCAAAAAAAAAAAAAAAAAAAAAAAAAAGTTTGAAAAAAAAAAAAAAAAAAAAAAAGTGAAAAAAAAAAATTTTGTTTGTTTTTTTTAAAAAAAAAAATTTTTTTAAAAAAAAAAAAAAAATTTAAAA
>VUQJ01013218.1:21392-32640 GCA_015108635.1 Andinoacara biseriatus
CGCGCAGTCTCCTCATGTGCTTTTTGCACATCATGAAAACCATATCTGAAGGTAAGAAATATAACTTAAAGAATTCACCCAGTCCACGCTGGAACCTTGTTGAGTTGTGTTGGAAATACTACTTATTATTTATTATATTTACTGCAGTACTCAGAAGAATTACACATTAATTGTTTTTTGTTCTGCTGTTATTTTAATGCCGTGCGCTCCAGATATCCAGCCTTTTTTTTCACTCTATAAAAAGATTTACTAGCCAGTAACCTGCTGCATTATGTTGTTATGTCTTTTGTTGTCTGTTTCCAGACGTGCTGGTGTCCTACTGGCACCGTGCCATTCACCAGGAGATCTCGGACTTCTTCAACATTCTGGAGTAAGAGCTCTTCTCTTTTATTCGCTGAAGACTTAGCACAGGCATTGTTGCGCTGATTAGCAATAGGGATTCTTCATTGAGAGAGAAAGAAACATAGACAGACAAACAGGGATGGGGGCAAGTGAAAAAAGACAAGAAGAAAAGGGAACGTGGCCAGAAGGGATCAGAAAAAACTGACACTATGAGAAAGAGAGAGAAAAAAAAATAGACTATAATTCTAATGAGAGCTCCTGTTCACCGTCGAGTGCAGTAAATTAATTTTCCGTGTTTCCCGTTTGTCTGCATCTACTGTTCTGCTGCAGCTCAGTGTGATCACATGCACTGCATTTACTCTGTTTTCTTATTTTAGAAAACTTTCAACTTGTCTTTTTCTTCAGGCTTTGTCTTCAGCACTTCAGGTTCCTCGGAAAACGCCACATAGCCAGGTGAGTGTGAGCTCCTCTCTGCCTTCTCCAACAAAGAAGTGAACCAGGTGCCATTCACATGCATTTATTATAACGCTGCAGATATGGAAAGTGTTTATTAACTCAACATACATGCTGCAGCCAAAGGTTTTAACACCACCACATACTGATACATAATTCATATAATCATGCACACAAGTGTAAATGCAGCCCCCTCCCACACACACATACACACACTTGAAATCAGACGAATTCAGGCAGAAATACTAATATGTGTTCAGTATGCGTGCGCACACTCAGGGATGAGCTTCAAGAGGGGAGGAGGTAAAGGAGGGAAGAAAGGGAAGGGGGGGGGGGGGGGAAGAAAGGGAAGGGGGGGGGGGGTGAAACTCCTGGATCTCGCTGTTCGAAGAAAATCAGTTGGATATTGCAGTGTAGTAGTTGGCAAGCACAGGATGGGGGGTTGTTATCGTGTGTGCGTGCTCTTACTGGAGCTGAGCCATTGGCACTGCAAGCCTCTTCCATCTTCTGGATCCTCCCAGCTAATTAAATTAGCCCTCTTTTTTTCCTTTCAGCAATAGGATGCTGAGATGTAAGCCAACAAAAGGCTGGGAGAACACACTGCTTTACTGTGTGTGGAGGCATTAACTGAATAAAGATAGCTGGAAGCCTAGCTAGGGCTCTCAGACATAGTCGAGCCTGTCTGGGGCTACTAGCTACTTAACATTTGTCTGCAACTCCAGGCCATGGGGGATTCAGGGTCTTACGCCTGTGTCTGTCTCGATGTATTTATTCATTAGCTCTTGGATGTCTGGTTGAGTCAGTTTAGGCACAGGAGTGATGAAATGCATTACAAATCCTAAATATTTCTCTGCAATGGTGGTAAAAGCATCAGTGGATAATAAAATGCTTAGGTTCATACAGTGAGAGCTCAAATGTCAAAAACTACTGATCTGCATCATCAGGAATGTGTGGCTGTGATTTAATCCGGTGTTACTGACAGCAGTCTTGCAGCAAAAGCCATCACATTATTGCACTGCAGTTTACAGTGAGAACTGAACAGTAAAAAACAAAAACAGAGAAATCCCTCTTATAAAATCACCACAACTGTTCCAAGACACGTCATAGTTTGAAGCCAGTTAAGGAAATAGTGTCATTTAGCCAATAATGTTGTAGTTTAGTTCCAGACATCATTCTAGCATATCCATTTTTTGAGTCAGGGAGGTTTGTTTCCTAAACTTGCTGTATTCTGGACACATTTGCACCTGCACAAAACACACAACCAACATAACACAACCAAGTCACATTTGACTGTAATGTTTTCTCCATGTTCAACCTTGCTGTTGTAGTCTCCATCATAATGCATGCCTTCACCCCCTCCCCCTCTGTGCATGGTGCCTCAGATAATGGTTTGTCTGTGTGACTGCACATGTATTGATGTTCTGTTGCATCAAATAACACTTTCCTTGTTGACGCAGAAATATTTTATGTATGTTGGTTTGTTTGCTTTTTATATCTTTTCCACAATTTTCCACCCCGATGTTGCACGTTGACCTTGTAACCCTCCGTCTCCATGCCTTAAGTCTCAACACTGGCTGGGATCCAACATCTGCTGGGCTTGAGTTTCCTTAATTGGCTCTGATCCTTTTGTGTTGATTGGCTTACACGGTTTCTTTTATCTGGCAAAGGAAGCATTTGCTTTATTCAGATTGGCAGCAGTTTCTGATCAAGCTTTAAGGATCATAATATGATACGTTGAACATCTGTTTTTCTTGAGATCCCGTTATGGAGCTAGTTTGTGACACAGCATAAATGACATTCAACTTCATCACAACTATATCTCTTTGTCCCTATTGCTTTCCACTGTACATTACTATCACCCCTAAGCCACAGATTCTACTAACACGCTACCAAGAGTTAATGTAGCATTTATGCAGTATTATACTAATAGCAAACTAAAAGCATTGACTCAGCTGTGCCTCTAACCTTTCCATCTGGCTGACCTTCCTCTTGAGCTGTTTGATCTTTGTTTCTGGCTCCAGCCGCTTTCATCACACCAAGGTCAAATTGGAGATCTTGTATGCTTTCTGCATTTCATGTAGCTTTACTAAAATACAATGTGACCTAGCTGCTATAAATATGTAACAAGGTCACAAAAGTGCAAAGATTTTAGTGCTTTGCAAACTGTTTTACAGTTGAACAATGAGGTCAGATTTTTTATTGATTACAGGCGTGCGCTGACAGCTATTAGCATGTCATCCGCAGTTAGGACATTTGACTAATAACAATTTTAAAAATGATGGTCTTAATTAAACTAACTAATGCTAGCTTTGATGTGGTTGGCTTGTGAACAGGAAGCTAGCAGCGGCAGTAAAGCTGGCTCAGTCAACCCACACCAATGGCACCCTGAAGGGCTCTAACAACCCCTCCCAGTCCTCTCAACCCTCAAGCCTCTTCCCACAATGGTAATCACCCTCCACAAGGAAAATAGACAACACCTCAGCCATGATGACAAACTAAATCTTTGTTTGCTGAAGTTTTTTTTTAATGCTAATGATGTCTGGTGGCCCAAAAGTGCTTTCTTTTTATGTCATAAAACTCCAGACTATTAAATACAGGAAAAACATGCAAGAACAATGTGAATACGTGAACAAAAATTGATTGTGCATTTGTGTTTTTGTGTGTAATTTCATCATTTATGTCACCACTGTGTTTCCATATAATAGACTGTAATTGTGCCTCTCCCCATACCTGTGGTGTTCTATGTGATTTGCCAGTGTCTGTACACTCATGTCTTGATGGCCTCCTGCTAGCGGCAAGTCCTTGAGACTTGGATGCCATTTATATCTACCCGCCTACTTAAGTGTGCAGAATCTGCAGAGATTGTATACCTTTGTATTTATCCAAAGGTTTAGTACTACATTTGCCAAAGTGCAATTTAAACAGGTCATGAATAAAACATGGAAGGACTGTGATTTATACTAGCTTCTGATTCATGCTGTTGTCTCTCAGGTTGGCATCTGGGAGTGATGGCCACCGGCATGCTCGCTCCCAAACCATGCCCATCATCAGGGGCAAGAATGCTCTCACCAACCCCAAGCTGCTTCAGCTGATGGAACCAGGTAACAAATGCACTAACGTCACAGTAAGGTTACTTTGATGTATCTGTTATTCACACCTGCTTCTGTTTCTAGATGGCATTCAGGATGGGGACACATTGAGTCCTACAGATATTGAGGCGAACATGTCCACGGAGGTCGCACTCACAGTGCTGGATGTACTAGAGCTGTTTGTTCTGCATCACAAGGTCTGTGACCAAAAGTAAATTTATTACCACAAAGTATTGCAGTGCCACATTAATATTTATTTATTAGCTTTTTTTTAATGATCATAGTATCATAACAATACAGTTTGTTTGTTTGTTTGTTTGTAAGTGGCTTTTGCACTACCTTGGCACTCCTGGAGTCTTTTGATATAAATTAGATAATAATGTTATATGTAGAATTTTTTAAATAGAAAAAAACTGGAATTTATTTTAAACCATATGTTTTGCTTCATGATATCTAGAAAAGGCTGAGGTATTCCAAATTATACAAAAACTGGACTGAAAATTTAGATTTAAATTTTTAGGTCAGGAGACAGATACAGTGTCTACAGCCATCTGTAAAATATGGTGGAGACTCTGTCATGGTTTGGGGCTGCATTTCAGCCAGCGGTGTTGAGGATCTTTTCAAAATTAATAAAATTATCAATGCAGAAAAGTACCATCAGAATTTGATCTGCCATGCAATACCATGTGGAAAGCATCTGACTGGCAACAGCTTCATTTTTCAGCATGACAATGATCCCAAACACACTGCCAGTGCAGTGAAAGTGTATTTGGATAGAAAAACACACAGTGGAACACTATCAATAGTGGATTGGCCTCCTCAGAGTCCAAACTCAACATTACTGAAGCATTGTGGGATCATCTTGAGCGAGAACAGAACAAAAGGCAGTCAACAGCTAAAGAAGAGATTTGGAAACGTCTGGAGAACTGTTCTGGAAGACCATCATCCCTGAAGTCCTCCACTCCAAACTCCCCCAGCTCACTGTTCCAGCCTCTGTTTCTCAGTGGATCACAAACTTTCTGACAAACAGGAAGCAGCAGGTGAGACGAGGGAGAATCACATTCAGCACCTGGAAAATCAGCACTGGCAGCCCCCCCAGGGATGTGTCCTCTCTCCTCTGCTCTTCTCCCTCTACACAAATGGCTGCACCTCAATGACATGACAGTCATCAGACTCATCAAAGACAGTGATGAATCTGCATACAGACGTGGGGTTGAACAGCTGGCCCTGTGGCCAACATCTTTGCACACTGCACCATTGAACATATAAATATGCTACACGTGTTGTTATGTCTGAGTCGTGTTGCTATTGTCTGTTGTCTACTCTGTTATGTACACCAAAGAAATAACTGGAGCCAAAGCTGATTGTGATCCTCATACTTCATATTGACTTTCAAGCTCATTACAATTATACAGACTCTGGTTTTTCCTTATATACTACATTCCACATATGTCAGCAGATGTTCCAATAAATTGTTACACCAATTTCCTATTTCACAGCAAAAGATAAAGAAATGTTGGGTGGCTAAAGACTTGGCACATTTACAGTAATACACATTCACTTCATATACACTGCCACCTGGTGGCAAGAATAATCTTTTTTTAAAGGCTGTGCATTGAGGTTAAAAGTCTTTAGTGAAGCATGTTTTCTTCGTCTTCTTGCATTCATTGATACAGAAGCAGCTGTTGCAGGATGATGGACAGAACACATTGATGAAGAAGGTGCTGGACACCTACTTGCTCTTCTTTCAGATCAACCAATCAACTACTACTCTACGGCATGTCTTTGCTGCGCTCAGGCTTTTTGTACAAAAGGTTCAGAAAACTTATTTAAAAGTATAATTTTTTATTGAAGACTTCAGTCGTTTTCTTATGTGTAGTTTAATCTTCCTCTGTTTTCTGCAGTTCCCTAGTGCATTCTTCCAGGGTAAGGCAGACCTGTGTGGCTGTCTTTGCTATGAGATCCTCAAGTGCTGTAACCATCGATCCAGCTCCACCCAGATGGAGGCAGCTGCCCTGCTGTATTTTTTCATGAGAAAAAACTTTGAGTTTACCAAGGGCAAATCTATTGTTCGCTCACATCTGCAAGTCAGTCAATATAAAAGAGTGAAATTACTTTGTACTTCGTACTTTGTGTAACATGGTTTCATAGCTATATTGACCACTTGCTCTTCTCTCTGCTGCAGGTTATCAAGGCAGTGAGCCAGCTGATAGCAGATGCTGGTATTGGAGGCTCAAGGTTTCAACAGTCACTGGCCATCATAAACAACTTTGCTAATGGAGATGCACCACTGAAGGTACAGTATCTCCTAGGTTTAAAAAAGGCTTTCATATCAATAGCTATAATGCATAACATACTTTACATTTTGTTTTGCTTTCATAACACATTTTATACAGAACACTCCCTTCCCTGCTGAGGTGAAGGACCTGACCAAACGGATCAGGACAGTTTTGATGGCCACAGCCCAAATGAAGGAGCATGAGAAGGATCCTGAGATGCTGGTGGATCTGCAGTACAGTCTGGCCAATTCTTACGCAAGCACGCCTGAGCTTCGACGCACTTGGCTTGAGAGCATGGCCAAGATTCACGTCCGCAATGGGGATCTCTCAGAGGTTAGAAATGTTTGATTTTTTTTCAGGTTCTCTTATATCAGAAAGATCAACAATGTTCTCAAGCAAGTATCCAATCTGTCTGTCTTTCCCTTAGGCTGCTATGTGCTACATCCACATCTCAGCCTTGATTGCTGAGTCGCTGACGAGGAGAGGTTAGTCCACACTCGCTGCAGCTTTTGCTTTACAAGCTTTTTGCAGCACGTTTTTTTTTTTTTTGTGTATTTTCACCTGTTTATATGCAGTGCTATGGAATTTCTGTCTATTTATGCATCTCTGCAGACATGGCAGCTTGAGTTTATCCAATCATTATGTAGCTTATCAAAATTGAAAAGCCTTTCTCTCTCTCTGCTAACACAGTCAATGAACATTTTAGGCATCAGTCCTTCATACATTCACCGCTCTTGATCTGTGTGCCTGAAAGTGATCACCTGAGTGTGATTAACTGAGAACTCCTATTCACTAGTAGTATAGACTTTACTTTTATATCTAACTCCCATCCTCTTCCCGAACTCCACCTCTTAGACTGATGTCCACACATTTTTCTGTGCTGCATGCTTTTCAGTTCAGTTCACACATTTCCCTCTATGTGTGCATTCTTTCTCGTGCAAACAGCTTCTATCTATCTGCCACTCTGTGTTTCTGACATCTTCTGCGCATGGCTTTACTCACTGAGCCTGTGGGCCAGTTCCTAGCGTAGCGTGCTAGTAGTTCAGCTCCTTTGTGACCCTTGTCTTTGAGCATAAAGAGGCAAAAGCAAGTGGACGTAATCTTTGTAAACCTGCTCCTCCTCCTCCCCTCCTACCAAACAGGCTACTGGAGCGCTGACAAGGCCAGGATGTCCAGTGTGTCCCCTGAAGAAAGCCCTGTCTTTAAATGTAGCTCCTTACTAACTACCTCCCGAGATCCAGACAGTGAGTGTGTGCGCCTGGGGTCAGCTGGGTGTTGTTGGGGTTGCGTGTTAGAATGTAGAGATAGAAAGACATGAGTGTGGGTGGTAGTGAGTGTGCACTTACATTTGTTTATGCCTTTTGAAATTTATTGCAAGCTCTGGATATTGAGCGGCGGACATGATTTGGATCAAAGTGACATCAGGTTGCCTGGTGGTGGTTTAAATTTTAATCACTTTTCCACACTGTGTATTGCATTTTGCAGATTAATATTTTGAGGACCACTGTTCTTGCCTTGATAACATGAGTTTGTGCCGAATTACTTTTTACAGTCACTGTTTTTGTTCACACAAGTCTCACAGGATGAGATGCTCAGTGTCACTGGGGTTTGGTGTGACGCACACTCACGTTTGATGTTTTTAATTTTGAGTCTGCGAAAGTGGAATGCTTGACTGTACGAAAGTCTTGTATTTTCATACAAGACTGTGATGGTAGATGTATTTTAAGCATCTATACGTGCGTTTACATGCTGACCATAACACCAGCAATGACGTCATGTTTATAGGAAGTGTGCAAGCATGTGCCTTTTCAGTAATCATGCCCTGATATCACTTTCACTTGTCTGACACACCAGCATCCTTCTCTATGGGCTGGGCAGCTTTTATGTGCATCAGCCCTAATGTTAAAGAGGAAGGGGCCATGAAGGAAGATACTGGTACACAAGACACACCATATACAGAGGTCAGTGTAAGCCTTTTGTCTTCAACAAAACTATTAATTCTGTAGGAGTTTGTGACCAAAATCACTTCTGCCAGTCAGATTTCTGTATTGTATGCTTTGTGATCTTACCGCACTGTGCAGGACACCCTGGTGGACCAGCTGGAGCTGTGCGTGGACTATCTGTGGAAATCTGAGCGATACGAGCTCATTGCTGATATCAACAAGCCTGTAATTGCTGTCTTTGAAAAAAGGAGGGATTTCAAGGTAACTGGTTTTTTATTTTTTTTTTTGTATAGGTGTGTGAGGAACCGCACAGTGGGACCTGTGTATAAAATTCTTTATGCATTTGTTTTTACCCACAGAGACTATCAGAGCTGTACTATGACATTCATCGCTCCTACCTGAAGGTGACTGAGGTGGTGAACTCAGAAAAGCGGCTCTTTGGGCGCTACTACCGTGTAGCTTTCTATGGACAGGTGAGGGACTGCTTGTTCACAATATGCAGTGAAATAGACTCGTCTACACAGACTTTTATGATACATACAATGAACAGTCATTGTAACTACACATGTGGACTAGAAACTCCACTAAGGCGGTATGTATTTCTGCTAAACATGACTGTGTTGATAAGTCATACAGATAAGTTATGATAGAGATATATGATGCTCAACGACACCTGATAAGGAGACTTGGACTGTGGGTGATAGTGAGGATCTACATTTAAAGACAGGGCAGACCTGTGATTCTGTACATGCAGCTTTTATGTATTGTGACCAATAAAATTATATTTACTTTTGATGATAATAATAATAGAATTACACTGATGATAGAGAGGTTTCAAAATGGCAAGACTTGTTTTACATCAGTAAGCTTGCAATGGTTTCTTTCTTTGGGCACATGCCACCAACTGTCAGAGCCAAGAGTTTGGTAAATAAAACTAAAATTGTCAGCATAGCTAGTTATTTTGTAATTTGGAAAAATGAAGTTTGCAGAAAGCTTTGGGTTCATCTTTGAAGCACTGGCTTTTTTCCGAAGGAGCATTGTGCAATTTGGGCTCTGTTTTCTTTCTTTTTTTTTAAAAACCTGGATGCTTAACACAGGGTAGGCTTAAAAATAGATAATGAGAATATCACATCACGAAGGATACAGGACCTGGTCAGTGAGTCATGGAAATGGAAAAGAGGAGACTGGATTTGTTTTGATTAAATCAGTGTCTTTAATTTCTCTGTCTGCTTTTTTCTTCCTTTTTGTTGTATTCTGTATCAAGAATGTGGTAAGTTTTGTATGTCCTTGATTTTTCATTCTCCTCAGTGCTAACTACTTTTACCTTTCTTCTCCTTTTACCACTATTAACATCTGCTGCTCTTACCCTTTGAAGGGTTTGTCTAAGGCTTGCTGTGGCCCATTTCACTTCCCATATTGCCCAACAATGAAATTGTTTCCTCCTTAAACATTAAAAAGAACTGATGTTAAAGAGCAACATTGGACAAGAAGATAGTATTTAATCAACCTCATTCACCCTTGACATTTGACTTCAGTGCTGCCTCTGCACTCCTGCATCCAAAACTTAACACTGACACCCTGTTGGTACAGAGATGTTTTAACAAAGTGACAAAATTTTGTATCTAAATGCACCGGTGACTCAAGAAACCCCCAGAGAGCAACATACAATCTTAGTGACATGTATACAATGTGTTGTTAAAGCAAAAGCAGCACATCCTGTATATCACACTTTGAGCTGCAGATAACCCAACCAACATGCAACAAGCTTTGCTAATTATTGTGTATGTGTGTGTGTGTGTGTTCTGGTAGGGTTTCTTTGAAGAGGAAGAGAGCAAAGAGTTCATCTACAAAGAGCCGAAGCTGACAGGGCTGTCAGAAATCTCTCAGAGATTACTCAAACTCTACTCAGACAAGTTTGGTGCTGAAAATGTCAAGATGATCCAGGACTCTAATAAGGTATCTTAGAGAATGAATGAATCCCGTAGCTGTTGGCATGCACAACTTTACAGAAAAATATTCCCATGCTTGCATGATAATAATGTAATAATAATAATGTAATATTCTTTACAAACAGGTAAATCCTAAAGACCTGGATGCCAAGTTCGCCTACATTCAGGTGACATATGTGGTGCCCTACTTTGACGAGAAAGAACAATGTGACAAAAGGACCGACTTTGAAAGACACCACAACATCAACCGGTTTGTGTTTGAGACACCATTTACTCTGTCGGGAAAGAAACACGGAGATGTGGAGGAGCAGTGCAAGAGACGCACCATACTGACCAGTGAGTGTTTGTTGTCTGTTTATATCTCTGATATGTGGAACCTGTCATGGTCCTGGGCCGTTGGCCCAGTGTTTTGTGTTTTTGGGTTCTGTTTATTCTTAGTTCCTTGTGTTTCATATGTCAAGTCCATGTCTTTGTTCTGTCTGGTTTCCTGTCTTATTTTGAAAGTCTTGTGGTCCCTGTCTGTTATGTTCAGTTTTGCTTCCCTTTGTCAGGTCAGTCACCTGTGCTCCCAGCTGTTTCCTATCCCCTCGTTTCCTAGTGTATTTAGGTCCTGTGTTTTCTGTGTTTCTTGTCGCGTCGTCTTCAATGTTTTCCCCGCTGTGTGTTCCTGTTTGTTTCTCTCGGTGTTCCGTAATAAACCTGTTTTCGTTCACGTCCATGCCTGTGTCCTACCTGAGGTCCCCTTGCCTGCCTGCCACACAGCCGTTTCCTGACAGTTTGTGGTTGTCATGTGACAAAATGTGGAAAAGTTCAAGGGGTTTAAATACTTTTGTTAGCCACATTGGTCTGTTGCCGCTGCTTCAGCTTGCATCGCTGCTACTCATATGTATTCATAACTAGAGTCGTTAACACCTTCCGCCAGCTGCACCTTTACCCCCCTTCCCCACACACACACCCCCACCCCGCTGCTTGTGTTGGTACTTAAATGAAGTATCCAACTCAGGTGAACGCGAATCTGCTTCACTGATCACTGTTGATAGCTGTCGTATATTAGCAGCGCTCACGTCAGTATATGGGGTCAAATTTCACACTTTTTGAACAGTGAAATTAGAGTTCATCCAGGCCTTTAAGACATTCCTGCAGTTTACCTAATTGATGTGTTTCTTCTGGCTTCATAGATAGATAAAGCTGAG
>VUQJ01013219.1:4003-23122 GCA_015108635.1 Andinoacara biseriatus
CTGATCTAACATTTAAACTTTTCTCTGCCTCTGCCAGTTTATCAAGTTAGAGTTTATACCCATGTCTGTTAGGACTGTGCAGTACTAATCAAATCAGCAGATGGGTTCAACACCTGGGTTTTCAACCCAGTTTTTTTTTTTTTTTAAAAGGGTGAAGAATGGAATTTATTACCTGCATTTCTTACCCTGCTTCTGCACCGATACACACACATATATGAGACCTGCAACATGTTTGTGCCCCTCCAGGTGCTCAAGGACAATGTGTTTGTAAGAAAGGGATACGCAAACTCCTTCTGACTTGACAGCCATTTTGAAACGCCTCAGGGCACCTACTTCCACAATTAGTTTTGAAGCATTATCTATCCCAGGAATTTAGATTTCTAGCACAGAAGGCTCCTTTAATTGCCCTGTCTGTATATTATGTCTCTGATATATGGACAACCTAAACCCAAAAGAAGGTTTTAATCACAAAGAACGCTAAATTCGACAAGTCACTGCTGACAATAACTAGCATACTACTTCTATTTTCTCTGAAGCTGAAAGTGACAATAGTAGCATGTTGTCTTGAGTCATTTCCTCAGCAATAAAATGGCAGTTCAGCAAAAGAGCTTGTCAGAACATGAAGCCACGCCTCCTCTCTTCATTCCACCTCTGAACATGTGTTCGCTCTTCAGCTCTCACAAACACATAGAGGAGAGGAAAATCATTATAAGTAATGAGAGAGGGGAATTCCACAGATTCCTGATGAGCCTTTAGTGCTCAAGCATGAGTGGACATGGTAGTTTTCACAGTGTCCGCCTGTGTCACTGTAGAGGAACTTCAGGAATTTCCTTTGTTGATACCCCCCCTTCCCTGCTGAGGAGAAGGGAGGGAGGCACTTTCCCACACCACATATAGGCGTTTTCTCTGAAGGGGGAGCTGGAATAGTCACAGATAAACAGCAGAGGAGGGAAAGAGAGGCCGTAGTTGGGTTACAAAACACACACACACACACACACACACACTCTTACAGAGTCCCATTTCAGGCTGTGGACAAATTAAACACTGCTGTCACTCTGTTTTAGGGATGCAGGCTGAATCGCTGGAGTACAAAACATGAAACATGCTCACTGACACACGCAAAATGATTAACTTGGGGACAACTTACGCATTGCAGTATGGTCTCTTCTCAAAGCCTTTGTAATTCTTCATGTTTAGAGTCATTTTGCAGACCTCGCAGCTGAAGCATCCTTTATGCCAATACTGTCAAAAAAGAGAGGACACAACATGTTAAGAGAGATTTGTGACACTTGATTTACTTTACTTGCACACAAAGAGACACTGAGACATGAGCAAACGGGGAAGAGAGCTGAATGAGTACAGACACAACTAACTGTTACGACTGTGACAAAAGTGAAGCAATACAGTTTTGTGTCTGCTGGCACTGAACAGTTAGAAGGAAACCAACTTCCCCTTTGCTAGCTAACTATGTTTACTATTTATAAAAAGGTCTAGCAGCATTGGTGTGAGCGACAAAGGACAGCTATGGAGATTATGTATTTATTTTCTTCCGTTTTTCTTGTGGTGATGAATTTTCCCACCTCTACCATTAGCTCTGATGTTACGTTGCTGCGTTCTTTGCACTTAAGTGGTGCAGAGACACTGCTTAGTGTGCAGGCCACCCTTCAACTCCTCTATCATCCTCATAAGATGCTATGCCTCCGTCTCCCTAGCCACCCTTTCTCCCCTCCCCTCCACCCACCCACTTGCCCTCATGCCTCCTTTCCTTCACTCTCCTGGCACTGGGCTGATCTGCAGCCTGAGGATTCAAAGAGAGTGAGTGAAGATTGGAGAAAACTGAAAGGAGGGAGGAAACATGAAAGTAAGGCACTGGAGAAAGCAAGAGGAAGGGAGCATGTTTGGGAGGGGTGGGCAAGAGAAAGAAAACGCCAGACAGTGAAGCAATGATCTGGCTGTTCCTGCTATCATCAAGGGAACAGAGGGAGGAGTGCAGAGACACAGAGAGAGAGAGAGAGAGAGAAAGAATGGAAGAAGGGAAAGAGGGAGTCCTTATTAACATGGCCTTGGGGCACTTTGCCATCCCTCCCATTCTTTCACCCACTCTTTATCACTTTCTACACCAATTGCCCACACACTAAACACTAATCTTCCAAACAAACAACAAGGAAAAGATGGCTTGAAACAGAGGATAAAACCACAGAAACACATGGAAATACAACATCGGGTTCTAAATGTTTCCCTCCATAACAAATGCTCATTGCAAATTTGTTTTCATAAGGCAGGCAAGAAAAGGCCTTGACTGCAGTGCAATCTGAAGTCTTACAGGGTTGATCAAAAGCTTGAAATAAATCACCAGGATGTTGAGGTTTATTTTATATGTAAGCTGTAGAGGAAAAGGCACAATGAGCACTTCAGATATTATCAAATCATCTAAAATGTGGCTTCAGGTTGATTTTGACGACAACTTCTTCCTTTCTGTCTGGACGTTAACAGACCACCCAGAGAGGTACGCACTGACAACAAGCAAGTGAATGCATGTGTTTGACATGGCTTTTGTAGCTGGAGTAAGCAATATCGCACTGAGGCAAATAAAAGAAGCAGCTCACAGTGGAAACCAGGCCTCGGCCTTCCTCAGCGGAGCTGTGATCCACAGCCAAACACAATGGGCCAAGCCTTCGAATGCAAACTCCTTATCCCACTACAATCCAGCTGGAGCCTGAGGGAATTGCAGATGGACACATCATGTTACTCTTTTTCCTGATCTGCCTCTTCATTCCTCTGACTAGAACGGCAATTGTAAATCCCTTCACAAACAGCAGACTGCAGGCAGGTTCCATTTCCTATAGCTTCAGCTGATCTGCAGATGTGCTGGCTGCTATCTTTGCAGGTTGATCTACTTACAATGCAGAAGCCCAGTATCATAGTCTCCAACTATTATTAACCCCTTCTAATGACTTCAAATCTATAATAATAAACCAGTAATAAGTTCTCAATGTGGAAGTCAAATAGAGAAGTGTCAATGCAAATGATGAGGCGCACGAGCGAGCTGAGCATGAACTCTGATACTCTTCCCTCGAATAAATATTGACCTTGAGAGAACAAGTTTGGTGAACTCATCCGTTTAGCAAACTATTCCGAAGTCTTGCCCAACCTGATTCCACCATGACAACCCTTATCACCCTCCAACTTCGCATGGACAACATGACCCTCTCAGGTGGCAGGAAACAGACAACCTGCTCAGGCAGCTCAAACCAAACTGTTGCTTCAGATTCACCAATCAGTAGCAGACAAATCTAAACAGGTGCTTAAATGAAACACAGATATTTAAAAATGGAAATTATACAGCATAATCGGAATATTTAAAATTTAAAGCCTAAACATAAGGGACACAGTGAGGGACCATCCAGGGTACTTACAGTTTTATTCAGTATGCAGGAATATTTTTATGTGCAGCAGTGGGTGCAGTTTCCCACAGATGAAATCTATTCACAAGTGGTCACCCAAGACCAATATGTGATATGCTCTAAATAACCGCTCATCTTAGCTCAATCTAAACATCCTGACTAATGGTGTCAGATATAAATACACTGTTTCCCACATCTTAAAGTCAACTGGGTGGGTCACCTAGCTACACTGACACCTATGTATGTTTGGCGACTCATTTTAGCATTTTTTTTCACCTGCCTGACAGAACAATGTGACTGATTTACTTGAGGAAAATCCCCTCTTACTTACTTTGGAAATTTGTCTTCTGCTAACCATGAATAGGAATTTTATGCAAAAATATATATATATTCTAGTCAATTTTCACTGGGAACTATTCAACTTTGAAGATCCTCCACTATCCCAAAGTGCTCTCAAATGACTGCACACAGTTGTGGCAGTTTTGTAGCAAGAAACCGTTACCTGGTGCATTTCCCATTTTTCTTTTATTACTGAGTTTATTACCTTGGAAGGTGTCGGAGCTGGGAGAAAAATCACTCCTGAGTTGACTGCATTCCAGTAGTATAGTTGGAAAAGCAAGGAAAAATTCATCCATCCCGATTCCCAATCAATACAGCGCAATACTTGTGTGTGTGGGGTTTTTTTTGGTAATTAAAAACACCACTGAATCATTTTCACAGACAGAGCCTGACTAGTTCTTTGTGAATGGCTCATTTATTGACAACAGCAGTAGTAGTACACATTAAAAGTTTTATAGTTTTACTACTGTTTACATGCACTGCTGCCATCTTGGATTGAGATGACAGGGTTAGTGAGTCTTTTCCGGTTTTGTGAGTTAGAAATCTGAATTGAGGGTGAATTTCAATTGAAAATTCCAACTCAGAAGCTGGAATTTCTGACTTCCTACTTCAAATAGAATGCAGCAATATTAATGACATAATATTATTTGACAGCTTCTGGGTACCACCTTCTGGTAAAATTACACTGGTTAGAATAATAATAATAATTTCAGACAAAAATAAGTGGTGTAAACCAGTTTAATTTTTTAAAACATAATAACCATTTGAATAAACAAATATCATGATAATCCCTGTCAATAACCAGCTAGCCCAAGCCCTTCTCTAACTGCAGGATAATCAGTGTATTTTCACATGATCTCTCCACCATCTTGCACTGCAACTGATCCCAACAGCTAGTGCTGCGAGCTGGAGAGCCACTCGAAACAGAAAACTGCAGCAGGTCCAGAACTGGTTCATGTGCCGCTATACCAACGCTGGTGGCATCTGACCACAGGATTAGACTCACTGGAGAGGGAGCTGATTATTGCTGATACACGTAGGTCTACAAAGAAGCAAGCACATTTTTAAATAGTATTACTGTTTTATATTCTGCTTTTGCAAAAACCCACATGTACACAAAAACATGGGTGTAGCCTCAATTCTACCCTGTCTCCTTCTGTGGGGAAACTCAAAGGTAGGTAAGCTTTTATACATGCAATACATCAAGCCTTGGCCTAAGATAAGTAGATACCGGTCAGAAAGGAAGGGACAAACAGAAATGTATGAGTGAGGAACACTCCAGTCATGTGTTAGAGGGGTCATCCTGCAGTTAGCCTTGTCTACCTCCAGGAAAACCTGACTCTTGGGTGCCAAGACAGGATCTGGCAGTCAGCTGGAAAATGAGGACACTGCAGAACTGGAGCCCTAGAAATAAACCACCATAAAAAAAAAAGCCCCGTCTCCCTGCATCAGCACAGCTCAAGGGCAGATGTGTATACACGCCAATGTGTGTGCGTGAGAATTAACCCTGTCTGTATATGTGTGTATTACTGTATGTAGGTTATATGTCTTAATGCATGATGTATTTGTGTCAGCATGGACTCAATGATTGAGTCAAGAGCAGAGATGCTCACTCAGCCTCAAAGCTTCCTCTCAGCGAGAACCAAATACAAGCGGACGAAGAAGAATGCCAAGTAGATGGAAGACCGGTAACCCTTTACACATTATCTATTCACACACTGAGAGTCTGACCAGATGCGTGCTATAACATACTAAAAACATACTGATAGGAGCGCCTGAGATGAAGCATTAAAATGCCCCAAGCCTGTTGTGTCAACCACTTCTAATGTCACTATTACCATGTAATTAGGGCAGATTAGTCACTCACTTTGGTCCAATATTAAAGCAAAACATGCAACCAAATGCCCACTGTCAATAGTGCTCTTTGGGCACCTCTCTGAATTTATTGTCCTGCAGGGTAGCACGTTCACAGGCCACTGGCAGCCCGTCTGCCTGCACAGAGCTCTGTTGTCAGATGGAAGCAGCGTATAAAGTATGCGATAGAAGCTCGTGTTGTTGTTGGTCTATCACCCAGCCATGGAGAAAAGTGAAGTTATAACATACTGTACAAAGAGCTCAAGTGAAACAGTGTTAAAAACAATGAAAAGTGTCCATTGCAGCCACTGTCTGCGCTTTTCATACTGTACTTTGTGATCTTTGAAGCTTTTCCGTGATTCCCAGTTAAACTCTGTTGTCACTCCCTTCCCTATTCTGGCTCATTTGTCAACTAATCAGCATTCAGCAGACATGTACGTCATCCACCAATTAGGATTTTGGAGGACTGCGATGGGAGAAACGCCCCCCTTTGAACAGAAATGTGTAAGCAGACGGGATACATTTGTGGGACCAAAAATTACGCTTGAGTGACCCTGTAAAGCAGACACATTTTTTACAAGGGCTTGGCCGGTGTTTTTTTCTACAGTGACTAATCGACACTCTCTGGTAATATCATTTTGACATGAAAACATATGAGGAATTTAGTGCATTATAACACTGAAGGACATCTCCTGGGACCATGAAAAAATGTTACCTTAAATATCCAGCAATTAACTTCAGTACAGTTTAGGAAGTGGTACAATTTGAAACATGATGTGAGGGCTCTTTGTCTCCAGCAGTGGCCAAAACCAACGCACCACACACACACACCACAATGCACAGCAGCTCTGTGAGTGTGAAAGATTATTCTTGCAAAAGATAGCACATGCCTAAAGACAAAGTTCACACATCTGGCTGGTGCTAATATAGGAAACTAACCCATTAATGCAGGCAGGTTAATTATTAGCCCAACTGATACCATTAATTTTTACCCAAGCCCAGGGCTTTGCTGCTGTCCAGCAGGCAGACTGTGATTTGAACAGACAGGGTATGCCACAGTATGCAATTAAGTTTTCAAACCACACCAGACTGTAATGTGCACGCTCTTTGGGGCATATTTCTATGCCCGCCTGCCTGCCTGCCTGCTGCCCACCCCACCCTTAAAGATTCTTTCCTTAGACCATTTGGATTTGCATTGTAAAACATTTACAAATATCTATTTGAATAAATGCAGGGAATTATCTTTACTGTTAAATTACAGCACAATCCAGTCATAAATAAGCAATATATATAGCCTAGATTCTAGGCACTAGAATTTACATTAAAATTATCTCAGAAATGCTGAAATTCAGTTCTTTTAGTCATTTTTTAATAAAAGTTTTATTTTTGCCTAAATCATGTAGATTTCTATTTTTCGTTGAGTTTTTTGTCTTCTCTGAAAACCCTAAAAAAAAATGACTTAGGCCATTATTTTAACAAGGTGACGATATGTGATATGTTGGGACAGTCAAACCCACATGTGCACTGGTTTCTTTACACCAAGCGGAAGAACCTGGCCACTTGCTCTCGGATCACCTCTGGTGATTTTGAGCAAAATGTGCATTTGTTACTGTGAGTCATCAAAGAGATATGACTGGTGGCGGCGGCTGCACCGAGTCCTCACCTCTTGTGGCATTTGGATAACATGAATCAGCTCTCAAAATAATCTGTCTAAATATAGGCAAAGGCAGCAGACAAGTTCCTCAAACTAAGGTAAGGGGGAAATGTGTTCACACAGGAATATCAGAGTGCAAACACACACAAACAAATTTAAAGCCACATTGTTGCGCATAAGCACGATATAAGCTCTTTCATTGAGAATAAACTGTATCGAGCAGCTCAACTTGAATATGATCTGTAACCATATTTCCAACAACTTCCAGGGATTGAGAAGCAGCAGTACAATTGAAGCTCACATCTTAGAATTGCTCCACTGCAATCAAATAACAGAGCAAGCACACTGTTTGGTAACAGTTAAAAGAAAAATGGGCACAAGTCAGCCATAACTTTAAAAGATTGGGTAATTTTACATTGCAGATAATAGGTGGTGTTGGTCTACTGCTGTGACTTTGGCATTTTAACACATTAGTTTGGCTCCATGGTCCCCTATTAAGCCACTGAAGTCACACAATAGCATTAACTAAGCAGAGACTGCACTAGATCAGCACCGCCGATGTTTTGCGAGGTAAATACCGTTTTTGTCAGCGCAGTCTGGTTGCTCTGACGAGCACAGCGCCTTCAGTTCCTCATTGAAAAGAGGCGTCTAATGGAGGGTAAAGCGGTAAAAATGTTCTAAATATAGCATACACATAAAGCAGTATTGATTTTTCAGGTGGTTAAAATGCAATTTGCTGCGGACTCCATCCACAGCAATACATTGGTTACCTTTTGAGCAGCTAACCATCATTGTAGGTAACACGCAGACTGTGGATCAGATCCTCAAACAGCTCCACTTCAAAGAAACTGAAAATTCCCACTGATAAACTGTTTAGTTTTAAATAGAACCTATAGAATGTCTGAAATGTCAGTCATTACACGTTTCTCTCATAGAAAATACTGATATAAATACACAGCTGTACATAGCATCACAGGTATACATGTAATGTCAGACATGACATTCAGTCCATATTACTCAGTCCTAGTCTAAACATTTGAAAACATGTGAACCAAAAATCACAGCAGTTAAAAAGCGCATACACCATTATTTCTTCTTTGTATACTCTCTCTTTCCATATCATATAAATAAAAGAACTGCCCAGCTGGCTTTGGTTCATCTGTATTTCTTCCAGCTTTCTGTCAAAAGGCTGCTTGTTTAGAGTTAGGCTGAGACTTACCTATTAAACTTGGTGTGATGTAGAATATAAATAGTTACATAAAAGTTGTTTCTGACATGCCTCAATAAAAAAAAAAAAATACAAAGAGTAATCAAAATATTTTGACCCTGCTAACAGACTCAACAAAGCCTAAGATGCAGAAGTGTTTTTCATACTTAAAAAAAAAACATGAGCTGTCATAACACACAAGGCACATTCTCATAATTTACATATATTTGAAAATATTATAAATTGCACAACTACTCATGAACCAGTTCCACTAGTCTGTGACTTACTGTACAACCACACATACAACACGGTTAATTATTAATTAACCCCCTTAAATATTTGCAAGGACGGTGTATTCACCTGCGGGTCGGACTAGTCTGCATATTTCAGATATACAAAATGCAGACAACACATGTCAAGGATAAATGTACAGACTCTCCTGCAGAGCTGAGTGTTTCAGTGACTCTACACAGATCATCTGTTTAACCTTTACTTCCTGCTGAAGTGCTGAATCTAGCTCTTAATAAAACAAATACACACTGATTATTTTATTCACCCAGGCATTGCATTTTAAAATAAAATGGACCTGGTCCGATTTGCATATGAGGGTGTGCTAAATAAAAACACTTCCTTGTTAAAAGTTTCATTGGCTGCAGTTCAAAAGCTGCCCTGAACTCAACCTACAAAAAGCCACTCTGGTCTATGAATCAGCTACTTGAGCCAAACATGCATCTCATCTCATTACTACCAGCAAGCATTTCAAGCAGTGAAATGAAAAGGCAAAACCGTTACCAACAAGAGCTTCAGCTAAAATTGACTTCCTGTCTTTACGTGTGCTTGGCTGCTCGTGGGGCCCAGCCCTGCTATACAGGAATGCAGCTGTCAGACGAACGAGGGTATGAGGTTTAGCCTCTCAAACGAGGCATATTAAAAGAAGGAAATTGTCAGGTTAAGGTATTTGGTTGAGATAACTAATGCAGAAGTGTCAGAACCCTTAGGCTCTTCTGCCTTCACCTGAGGTAGCCTAGTGCATGGAAAAACCCTTACTTTGGCTGCTTAAAACAAACAAGAATGGCAATGTGTGTCCCACGGAGAAGGGAAAGGGGAGGCTGGTTTGGCAGGTCTAAAAGGGGGTGTGCGCTGATGTGGAATGGCAGTTAAGACAGACGACAGGCTATGCTCCTGTGCTCAGTTCAGAGCAGGGAGATGGCACAGCAGGCCTCTGACAGAGCACGTTTTATGGGAATGTCTGTCTGCCGGAATGCACTCCCCTTCAGGCCAGATTCCAAACCGCATTCAAGCTGTAGTTCATGCAGTTTGATTCTCATTAACACCAGCTTTCTAGCATACTAACATTACTTGTACTACGCTATTTTAGCAGGAAGAGATGCATTTATTTTAATACTGGGGCACTTTGGGGAAACAACCATGAAGCAGAGCTGCAGTCTATCCAGTCAGAGGTGATGTTACTTTAGATAGATTGCTTTGGTGTGTGTGTCTTTCTAGACCTTCCTTATCTGCCAATCCCAACAGTTAAGACACATCTCAACAGGCATTGATTTTCAACAACCATTCAGCCTTCCATTAGACAAATTATCTACTTGGCCCATGCCCTGCTTAGGTCAAATATAACCCATATCTCATATATCAAACGACCAGACGCCACTATAGTGCGTTATCTATTTGCAGATATACAATGAAAGGGACTGCTGCAATATTCAACACACTCTGGCCACCTTTGCCTCATCAAAGCTCAAGGGGAAAGAGGAACAAGACGGTGCAGCACCCATATTAACACCAGTTGTTGCTCCCATGTGAATTGGTAGCCTCGACAGATCCACTGTGTATACAGTTGATGAGATTAGGAGTTTACTTTGCCTGAAAACTAACAAGGCTGCTCGACTAATCATCCCTGACTTGGATTAGCCAGTGAATTGGGCACAGACACGTCCACATCAGTCCACCCTGTTTTCAACGGTACTGGACACGAAAAACGTGATAATGGAATTACACTGTTCTCATTATAAGTCCCGCGTGTTTTAGTATTCGTAAGATAAATTTGTCAATACACACAATGAGTTTGCCACAGAGGTTAAAAACGTTGGGTATCAGCTTTCGTCAAAGCAGCGTTTGCAGCCAGGCCCAGGCCAGGCACGGCTCTCCGGAAGCAATGTGAAGTGCTGGTTAGGGTAAATCAGTATAACAGCCTGAGGCTATCATCTTCGGGACAAAAATACAAATTCTGGTCCCTTAAGATAGTCCACCAACACCACAATAATGTGGAATTTGGTTTCTAGTCCACACTGTTGTGCCACCGCCTTCCAGACGTGAGCTAGCAGTTAGCCTGCACGGCTAGCGACATACCTGTCCAGCTGGGGCATTCGATTCATTCACAAAAATATGTGAAAGGTGTAGTTTTAGGGGAGCAGAAACAAGTTTGGCCAATGTCCCACTCTACTGAAGCGTATTAGTGTTGATTTAATTAAGAAACATGTAAAAACGAGACGGTTTCTGTTCTTACCTTGTCCAGACAATTCACTTTTTCCGTGGGGTAAACGACTAGATTACATCTGCTACACAACGGATTCATGTTGGAGGAATGCTCTTCTAGCTAGTTAGCACAGAAACCGCCGATGATACTGATCGTAGCTGTGTGCTGTCGAGTGTTCGCTTCGAAAAACAGCTATAGTGTATGATTAGAAGCAGTAGCAGACCAACTCTAATTTAGTTCTATGTTGGAAATCCAGGAGGTTGTTGTTGTCGTTGTAGCCGCACAGCTGGCTGTCAGTCCACTAACCAGACACGGAAAGCGCGCTCCCGCCGCGCCCCCCTCCTCCTTCCTCCTCCTCCTCCTCCCTCGACTGCGCGCGTCCGTCCGAGCAGAAAGGGAAGAGGTGGTGTAGGAGGATACTTTTTGTTTTGTTTTTTGTTTGTTTGTTTTTTTCTTAAAAATCATAATTGCAAAAGAAAGAGCGGGAACATTCGTGATTTGCATGTAAAATATTGAACTGGTACTACAGCATCCCTTTTTTGCTTGAAAAAGAAGCAACATAATTGCAGCTTTCTGTAACTGTATGAAGGTCTAATCGACGCCTGTGCATGCATGCGCATGCCAAACTTATCTGTATTTGCGCCATCTGCGCTCGCATAGCAAACTTGTGCGATCATCTATATTAGTGCGCGCGTGTGTATGTGTGCGTGTTTGTGTGTGTTCGTCACCAATCCAGTTTTCTCAAATCAGATTTTACACATCTGCCACGTTCACTGCATTGCATGCCCTATTTGAATGCTCATGTGATCCTTTTGTTTAGAGGGACATCTGCTGACAAACGAGTTGCACTGTATCTGCATATCGGCCTACATTATCTTACCATTTGTACATTTTTACACTTATTTTATGCAGAAACTAATATTTAAAAAAACACAAAATCATGCTTTGCAAGTGAGAGTACTGATCAGGGAACGATGGGGTTATGTTTGAGCAAGACAAAAAGTGGAACTACATTGCCATCACACTCAAAAGCAGCAGGAACTGAAAGTGAAGCTCACTCAGATCTTTGCTTATCTGATGAAAAAACTGCAAAATGTATGTATGTCAGTTTTGTGGCATGCATTTTACAGTTTTATGCAGTGAAGGGGGTGTGTGCAATTTCTAAATAACATCACATTTCTAAATAGCATTTAACAACAATGCTATCCTTTTAAGGTATTTCTCTTAAACACTTTAAAACCTTTATTTGTAATTCGATTTGCAATGTAATTATTTGCACAAAATGCAATTATCTCCATGAGCCATAATTTCCTTTTCATGGTTTTAACATGGTCCAGCTTCAACAATGCTGTCTTTCTCACTGCCGCCTCCTTCCACTTCCGTGTAACCAGACTCTTGCTTTTGAAACTTCAAGGAAGGCCAGTAGCTCTTGCGTCGCTGCAAAGCATCAGGCAATAAAAAAAATAATAATCATGATAATATTGTGGATGCACAGAATAACATCAGTTTGACTCAGTCTGGGGTTGCAGGATATGTTTTTAGCTCACCTGAATGAGGTAAAGCGGTGATGCAGCAGAAGGATGGTAGTTGATGTAAAGGGCAACAAGTATCAGAGCGAAGAGCAGCACCAGGGCAGCTGCTATGCCAGCTATCACTCCTGTGTTAGCCAGCCCCGCACTCTTGCTTGAAGAATCTGTTTTTACATCTGGAACCAAGACAAATTCTTAAGAATCCATACCCCAACCTAATCATACCATCTCCTGCAAACACTACTCACCACTACCGCTCTTGAAAATCTGATGTTTAGATTCATCTGAAAGACAGTAAAAAGTTCCATTGTATTTTTTACTGAGCGACCACATGAATCACTGGAGTTTTGTGATATGTCACATGTAGAGTTCAGTCCTATATTCTCACCTTCACGCTCACAGTTTTTTTGTCGAGGAGTTAAAGAGGTCATGTCCTCGATCTCTGGTGTGATGGAAGCCCCAGTGGAGTTGTCACCCCTGGAGTAATCCTCACAGGTTGCGTCTTGGCTCTGCCCATAGACGTACAATAAATAATAAGCTCATATTAAAAGATAGATCAAATAAACTGATATTTATTCCCAAAGTCCAGCTATACCTCTTCTGAACAAGCATAATCCAGCCATTCTTGTCTGTGTCTGTCCATGCCATCAGAACATCTAAAACACCAGAAATACAGGGTTAAACCTTTACTGTGCTAACACTGTCAGTTGGCAGAATTCCCCACTCACCTCTGCAGCACATGACACCAAGTACATCCAGAGGTTTGACTAGATGAGAGGCAGAGCTCGCAGCTCTTATGCAGAAGACAGGCTGCATGGGGAAAGAAAAGGAAAACGTTGCCAATATTTAACTCTTTGACTGTGGAAAGAAATCTTAGGAGATTTACATATTCACTTACTAGGCAGGGGAGTGAACTCAACAGCAGAGTAGTTGGTAATCTTTGCGATGTCTATCTCAACTCGATGGTACTCGTAGATCATTTGCTGTGGGAGATCTGGATTGGAAATATTATTATTATTATTTAAATTTTCTTTTTTGATGGTAGGACTTGATTCTAGTGAACACTTATTGCTGACCTGCTGAGTGAGAAGAGGGTGACATGACCATGAAGGCATCGGATAACCCAGCTTTCACTGGATGCTCAGCTGAACTGATTGCATCTACTGACAGAGGTATCTGGTAAACAGGAAAAAAAAGTTTCACTTAATGCTTAAAAAAGAAAGATGAATCAATCAGATCTGAGAATGCCGGTAAGAGCACAGAGCAGAAATGTTCCTCACGTCTCTGTAGCTGAAAGTGATGGTTCCTGTTTTGTAAAGAGCAACCTGAAACGTAAAACCTCCCACTGACTCTTTGCCGGGGAGTCTGACACGCTCCCACTGGACCACAAAGACCTCACCTGGAGATAATGAAAACCAAATAGGAATCAATCAGAAAGTTCAGGCAATCTCAAACTCAAGGACATGTTCAAATGTCACACGGTATTATACCATTATCAAGGTATTGCACAGTGGATTCTTTAGAGTAGCTGGGGTCAAAATTAGCCATCAGAGGGGCGATGTACTGTGTTGCGGTCAGCATGCGGTGAGTAATATCTCCTGTGAAGATAAACCCTGGAAAAAGGCCAGAGGGGAAAATATGGAAGACTTGTGTACACCTTGTTACACCGCAAAAGGTCATTTGAACATCTGTTAGAAAATCAAAATCTACCTCCCGTTGCTATGGTAATCTGCCTCAGGTAATGTCCATAAAAAGGAAAGTCAAAGGACAGGGCAACCCTCTGCAAAAAGAGATGATACAAACAGACACAGACAGAAGCAGAGACATTTAAAAAAAAAAAAAAATTATGTATCATTTAAAAAACAGAAATTTCTTTATTGTCATGTTTTGCTTCGTCACCCTGCACTCCAACGCAGCTTAACTGCCTCTTAAAGGTCAATGAAAGAGCACAAAGAGGCTGCAAAATGTCTAAGGAAAGCTTTGTTTTGTGTACTTTTCTCAGTAAAAAGGTTTGCTCTACCTTCTCTTTATAAAAATTTCAGTGTTATAGTCTTTGGAAAGTGGACCTACCACACTTGCACCTATTTTCTGTACATTTACATGATCAACACTATAAAAAAGGGGGCACCCGGATTTGAACCGGGGACCTCTTGATCTGCAGTCAAATGCTCTACCACTGAGCTATACCCCCACACACACATATGATGCACAGGATTTGCACATAACACTGGCTGTGTGGCTGGAAGCAGCCTGTGTATGATTAACATTTTCCCAGTACACTGTCTGATGTAATTGTTTTGCAATGGCCTAGCTGAATTATAGACACAACTTGAGCTTGTAAGGACAGATAGTTGAAGTGGCTGGGTGTTAACTTTCCAAAACAGATATTCTTCTAAATGACTGAGATTCAAAACATTATAATTCATACCTAAAATTCCCATTCTCAGTTTCAAGCTCAATAGTTGGGAAACTGATCCTGCTCTAACCAAATTTGCAGATGTGACTTTTCAAACTCCTGTCAAATATTTCTTGCTAGATTCATCCATTTGCAATCTGATCTGAGAAGTGAAGCAACTCCTGCTTCATCATATGTAACCTGAAGATCTGTAGGGCCAGAGTGCTCCAATTGCACTTTGTTTTTGCCCATCAATATTCACAATTTGTTGCTTTACAGTATACATGATAATCCATATCTGTCTGTATTAAGATGTGTTATTATATGGCAGTTTTGTAGCTCTTAATGTGTACCAACATGTCCTTTATCTTTCAGGGTTATGCAACCATACATTAAAGAGGGAACTACATCTTGACTTGCTCTCACATCAAAGGTTACGGGAAAATTTCAGGTATTTCTCATTTATGCAGAATTAGTAAGAACCTGCCAGGTTGCAGTAACAAATTATCTCTACACCTCAGCAGTATGATGAACCAAAAAAAGTCAGTTTTCAGAGAAATACAGGATCAGCGTGGAGCAAACTACACTTGTCAGTCACTTTATTAGGTGCAGCTTGCTACTTCTGGGTTTAACCCCCTTTTACCTTCAGAACTGCCTTAATTCTTTTTGGCACAGAGTCAACAAATCGCCTGAAACATTTCTCAGAGATTTAGGTTCATATTGACCTGATGGCACACAGTGACTGTGGAGGCCAATTGATATTAAGGGCCCAAGGTGTGCCAAGAAAATATCCCCCATTCCATCACGTTTACACTAAATTCTGACCCTAACATTCAAATTGTGCAGCAGAAATTGAGACCCCTCAGACCAGGCAACTCCCCATCTTCTGTTGTCTAATTTTGATGCGCTCACATGAACTGTAGCCTCAGTTTCTTAGCTGACAAAGGTGGCCTCTCTCCTGCTGTAGCCCATCTGCTTTCAGGCTGAACTTTGGTTGTCTTGAGGACAGGAAGAGGTTTCAAATAGTTTCTCTTGACCATGTCAACATGCCTAAATAAATTGAACTACTGACAAAGTAGCCAGTGAATGTATATTTTGAATCATAAAGAAGGGGGCACCCAGATTTGAACTGGGGACCTCTTGATCTGCAGTCAAATGCTCTACCACTGAGCTATACCCCCTATACACATGCTGCCTGCTAACTTGCACCAGGTCTTATTGTTTGCACAGGACTTGCACATCTATGGGTTGCGTAATTGGAAGCAGCCTGTCTGTGATTAACATTTTCCCAATATGCTGTCTGATAAACAATCTACAAAGTGAGAAACATAAACATATTTAAGTATCATCACAAGAACATAATATTCTAAGGTTTGTATCATTATAACTTTCAATTTAGTAAAGTCAGGATTTGGAACTGACCAATACCTACTGTACAATTAACTAAATACTCAGTTTTTTGGGTTACGAAGAAAGGGAAAGAGAGACAGTCCATTTGTTTCTGTGTGTGAGACTCACCACAGCCTGTTTGTATGAATTTGACAGAATGCCATGGACTCTAACTTGACCGTGCCGGACATCATTCATGTCTATCCACAGATTCTCCGTACGTTGGTCCTCGGGGCCAAAGATGCGCCGTGTGTAGTACTTGCCAGAATCCTCCTTCCAGACAGAAAAACACAGGAGATCAGAGGTTTAAAAGCATGACGGGTTCTCAGAATGTGTCACACAAGTGTCTAAAATTCGCAGAGAGCATGGTTAAATAATAGATTTCAGGTGTTAAATAATATGCTGTAAATGTTTCTTTCCAAAAGAGGGCAGTGTTTAACTCCAACTAAAACAAATCCACCCAGGTATGAGTCAAGAACATAATAAATGCCACAAACCATTATAGTCATAAGAAACACTGCGGCGTATCACTTACCACTACACGTGTCATGTTGTCTGGCAGGGTGCTGATGCTTAGTCCTCCACCCAGGACTGCCCTGCTTACTCTAGTGTGGCCTGGAGATGACCTCAGGGTTCTGTAAGCATTGGTGTCAACTCCAGTAGACCCTTCATGCTGCTGTGGGACCACACTGTACCAATCATCTGTCCAGAATATTGCATATGATGTTACACTGCTGTCCTAGTCAGTTTACATTTCACTTTATATAAATCTGCTGGTTTCATTTCACTGACTTTGAAAATAGAATGCACAATAAACATTGTGGATGTCAGTTTTATTCAAACTGATGGTGTTTACAGTCGCGCTCACTGCTCAGTCAGTCAGCCAAACCATATCAGCTGTAGCCTTGTCAGGTAAAGCCCCTTGTTGAATGAAAACAAATAGGATACAAATAATATTTACTGATGCTCGGAAAGAACTGTCAGACCCTACAAACAAAGAAAACCATACTGTAGTAAGCAAACTGGGGTAGGTAGGACTTGTTTTAGAATTTTGGGTGTTTTAATTGACAACTTGTCTTTCTTTCAAGCCACAAATTCCTGGTTAATTTTAGGCATTTGTTATAACACCATCCTGTAATTTCTTATGGAGTGTGGAAAATGCATGTCTGCTGGTATGTTTATACTGACAGCTGGTTGTAAACCTGTGGACATCTTTGTCCTTGCACAGCCTCAGGAACCGATGCAGCTCTACATGTGAAGCCACACAATGAACAATGCCTCCACTGAACTCTAAAGAGTCGGTTGTCCATTTGAAAATATTTTTAGGGACTTTATGTGGAAAAAGATGAACAATAAATTGTTATTTTTTAATGTTAATTCAACTATGCTATGCTGTTTAATATCTTGTGTGATATAAAATTGAGAAAAATACATCACAACCACACACACATCTGCTCCACTCTGGGTAAAAATGCAAAAAAAAAAAGGTTGTGCTCTAAATAGTTCTTGCATAGTTTGCAGCTGTGTTTTGGATCATTGTCCTAGTGTAGGAGAAACCATTATGCTATTCAAGTAGCCCACTTTATTACCACCAAAGCACCCCCAAACCATCACATGTTTCTACCATGCCTAAAACATGGTGTTGAGCACTTTATCAGAATTTTCTCTAGGATAATAGCTAATATTTTTTCGAATATTTCTCTATATATTATTTTTATGCGCTTGTCAAACCACACTCTGGCATTTTCAGCATCCTGGAGTAATCTCTTCAGTGGTTTGAGCCAGTTTGCAATGTACTGTGGGGGCATAACGTCAATGGCAAACCCTTTTGTGCAATATTCGTTTTTGCCAAATTCCTGCCATGAGTAACTAATAGCCTTCATTTCGTTTTTTAACGAAATTTGTCCATCTATAATATTTGATTGGCTTTGTTTGGGGTTCTTTTTACATTTAATACGGGACTTGCGTTTTTTTTACATTTAATACGGGACTTGCGTTTTTTTTACATTTAATACGGGACACGTCAATGACGTCACACGCTGCCTATATAAGCTTGAGGCAGCGCGACTCCTTTGCGGGGTGTCTTATCTAACCCTAAGTGAGGGGTTCCTTCTGTACTTAATGTTTGCTGTTTTGTGTTTCAGGCTTTCAGCAAATTACAGAGGACTTTTCAAGTAGCATTACAAAGGTTTCCGGTCAAAAAAGCCAAGATAAATCACCCCGTCGAGCTCAGTTTCCTGTCAGAATCACCGTGAATGAACTGCAGTGGTCAGCCCGGCTGCCGCGAAGAGTTAGTCTCTGTTGCTCCGGTGTTTTCTAGCAGGGAGTGTTAAGCAGCTGAGCAGATTAAAAATGAGCAGGGGGACTTGCCGGACTCCCAGTAGTCCGGTTAGGAAACCTAAGCTCAAACACGCTTAACTACAACTCAAACTCGAGTTACAATTTCGTCGACGTGTAGCTGTTTGTTCTCCAGCTCATGCTAACGTTAGCAAGCACTGATAGCCCCCCATCATAAAAGAGCTACTGTAACAGAAAACCACGAAACTAAGCAGAAAACTAAACGTGAACGGACTTGAGTTGATGGAATTATTGGAGTTTAATTGTTGGTGTGGAAAATCGTACAAGATTAAGTTATTTTGTTTTCTTTGCAGCTGTAGAAAGTAGCCACCTGTTGAGGTGACTCACTGCACACCTGAGCTGAATACGCAACAATTGCATCCAAACTTAACTGCTGTGTATTGTGGGTCTGCTTATGTCTTCACTTTAACTTGAAAATTCACTGTAGATTTGAGGATTTGCAAAAGCTCATAAAAGCTGTATGTAGCTGAAAAGTGAACTGTCTACCCACAGTGTTGAA
>VUQJ01013222.1:10107-20455 GCA_015108635.1 Andinoacara biseriatus
TTTTGGGGGTGGGTTTTGGGGGGGGGTTGGGGGGGGGGGGGTATGGTTTATGCGTGTGAAAAAGAGAGGGAGAGAGAGAGTGTGAGAGAGTTGTGTAATCTGTCCATTTTGTGTCTCCCACCCCTCCACCCCACCCCTTCTCTGTCTCTCTTTCTCCTGTGGCCCCCTGGCTGTCAGACGTCACACCAGTTTATAATAAGGACCCAAAAAAGTTGTCGAGTGAACGGCAGTGAAAGAGGAGAAAAAAAACGGAACTCTTCCCACTCTCCAGAAATCACGGGGAGTGACTGTGACAGGAGGAAGGGGACAGAAAGAGGGAGTGAGAGAAAGCGAGAGAAAGCTGAAGTCCTCTCAGGACTTCATCACGATTCTTTCAGGACTGCACAGATCGGATTAGACCACTAAACTGGACTGATAATTATTATCTGTGAGCGGAGTCAGGACCGTGCGGGAGACTCTTGGAGCATGCAGTTCGGTTTACTGTTCAGGTAAAACTTATTCACGTCTGCACCCTGCTGCTTCTCTCAGTCTGCCTGTAGACAACACCACATGGGAGTTTGAATCTTTCTTTGAGCGCGCAGAGTGTTGTTTTAAAAAACTTCTTTTGTTTTGTGGTGAAGTTTGGGGTTTTACGCACGATGCCTTCTTGTTGCGCACTGGGCGCTGTCCAGGTAATATGATAGGAATTCACCGAAAGGCGACTGGTTTTAGGTTAGAGTTGCCTCTTTCTCCTCAGGGTAGAGTTTGGGGAGTTTTCCCCCCTTGATATGATTCTCTTTCTCCGTCTCCCTCTGTTTCCCCGTCCCCGCTGCTCGGGATTTATTCTACAATGTGCCACTGTAGCAGCGAGGGAAACGTGGACCCGAGTAGGGGGTCGTTACTTCGGCCTGAGCGGCTCTGTTGTGTCGGACAATGCAGGATTTTTTTGTGTTTTTCGGAGGTAATTGTGTAGTCTAGTGTGGGGAAGCTTCCAGAGACCGCGGCGGTGTACCACAGTGGGAAGAAGGGACCAATTACTCTGAGTACATGTGGCTTGCGGACTGGTGATTGTGGGGATGGTTTGGTTCTGGTGGTGAGCGCTGAAATGTCCATCTTAGCAAGCCGTTTAGGATCATGCACAGGCTATTTGCTTGGCAGATGGAAATATGTTATCCCTCTTGTTTCCAATACACTTGTCTCGGTTTCACGGAGGTTTTTGTGATGATTATAGACGGACCGACTTTTCAGTGAAACAAGTGCATTATCTGACTTTTTTCTCCCCCAATTTCTCAATGAATAGTGAGACTTCTAGGGCTCGTGTGATGAATTAAACTACTTGTCAGATGAACAGCTTTTACTCACCCCAGTTAGTGACTCACCATAATCCCCAATGTAGCTCCATGCCCAATGCAACAACTCCGAAACCATCCCAACTATGCGCCACCTCTTTGAACATCAGACCTTCAAATTAAAAGCACCTAAAATTACAAGATGATTTCGGATGTTGCAACCGATTAAGCCTGAGAGCGTGGCAGCTGTGTGTGTGTCTCTTAAAACCACATCCTCAGGGTGTGTACAGTCTCAGAGAGAGGCATGTAGAGGGAAAACATGCGTGCTGGTTAAACCCATTAGTTTGTTAGCACCTCCCAAGCTTTCCCAGATTGATTGAGATTCTTGCCTGTGATCCTTAAAGGGGGAAAAAGAAACTTTTGTTCACACCCATTTGAGCCCAGAGGCCACCTGGAGTGGGGAGGAAAGTGGCATAATTGGTTGGTATAGTACATTTAGGTCACTGGAACATTTGATAGGGTGTTCACTCAACACTTTTAGCACCTTTTAAAATAAATGTATAGTGAAGGAAAATTTTAAGAAAGCTGACAGTCCCTGGACAGGGAATAATAAAAGTCTGTAAGTTTGAACATTATGTAGCAGTAATTTCTGGTTTAGGTCATGGACCAATTATATGCTTTATAAAAGACCTTATTCAACCTGCTGATATTTTAAATCCTGTACATCTGTCACATTTTTACCCACTGTTCTTTATCCCTGTAGGCTCTATGTGCTGTGGAGCTTTGTGGTGGTCACGACCTCCGTGACCAAGACTGCCAAGAGGAAGGTGAGCCATTAGATCTTTACGTAAGGTCAACACACAACAGTGTCGCTACAGAGGGGTGATAGGTGACAGCAGTTGAAAGGACAGGCTTACATTTCCTAAGCCTGTCTTAAAACTTCATTTTCATATCTGTGTACACCGAAAGAGATAGAGGAGCATGTGTTTGGGTAAGAAACACTGCAACCAGGCAAGAAGGGGCCGTCAGAGAAAGAATGTTGCGGCCTGACGTTTGCAATTTACAACAGATCTCAGTATCTTTTAATTAAACAAGAGCACTTTGAAGATGAATTTTACAGATGATCTGGCTAAGAGCAAAGGGGACGTGTGCTGCTGGGCCCAAAAGTTCATTATCGAGTAATCGATTCAGCAACGCACAGCACGACTACTACATTTGCTACATTTGCCTGGTGTGTAGCAAAAGTACGTCATCGAAGGATAAATCAGTGACATTATAAAATGACATTCATTGCCATGCTCGATGATGATGAGGTACCTGTTGCATTTCTGAAAAAGTAGAGCCAGGTTCACTTTGAGTTACTAGCTGAGTCCACTTTGGTATTGGCTTCTTTCAGGTGAATGTCACACCTGTGTTTGAGCACGCAGGAAGATGAAGAAGCTTCTCTATTCATAAAGCAGCCTTTATTTGGAAAAATGTCTCTTGAAGCTACAAAACATGGATCAAAACTTACTGACTCACAGTGCTGTGTGTTATTTTCAATCAGCCAGCCAATTTGTGCGCCTCTTAGCTGACCTTTGAGTCAGACTCTTCTCATTTCTACCCTGCTGTACGTGTACAAACTGCACATTTTTCCCCCTCTTTTACCATCATTTTTTTTATCACTTTATTCACGTGAATGTTCTTTGTAAAGAGCTGCATTTTTTTTTTAGCTTGAAGGCCACAAGCCAAAATGTGTCTGTCTGGCAATAAGATGAAAGAGAAAGATGAAAGAAGGAGGAAAAACTTCTCTTCTACTGGAAACTCATAATGCCACTAACGATTAAAGCTACTCTTTCACTGTAATCTGGGCGTGTGAATATTGTTTTAAAAAAGGCTTTAAAGGGCAAAGTTACACCAGTGTGATCTTGGAAAATGATTGCGTGGGGGAACCAGAATTCACAGCCACACCCCTGACTGGTCCGGTCCTGGTAGAGGAGCAGTGTCGCTGGAGTTTAACCAGTAGCTCCAGAGGTCGGTGGCGGCTGCTGTGGGGGTCACTGCACGGAGCTCGTTAATGGTTCCAGTTATGTGGCAGCTGTGTTTGATGTCACTCATTACAACAGAAAACACCTCCCCACTGCACACACACAGACACACACACACCTCGACCCCCCTCCTCGTCCTCCTCACTTCTTTCTCTTTGCGTTTCTCCCACCCTCCTGCCATGTTACCCCAGACTGAGACAGGAACTTTTTTTTTTTTAATCTGGTGGCGAACTTGAGGATCAGAGCATGCCTGCACATGCATTCAGGCTTACATTTGTCCCCTTTCTGCCATCCACAAACAGTTTGCACAGTATGTTTACTTGCACGTTTCTGCCAATTTACACACACTTTTAAACACTTGGAAAGAGAGAGGAGAGAAGTGGAGCACAGATTCATGTTTTGGTTCCTTCTCAATGGAAACTTTTGTTCAGCTCGCATGTTTGCAGGTCTGCCAACCAGGCCAGTGCTTCAGTTATGAAATGAGAGGAGAAACATTTCTCCATGACCACAGTGGAAGCGATCAAAGCCTGACCTGGCACCAACATACATGCACTCAAACACATTTAAATGTACAAACAAGATTGGTCCTGATTTTCTCATTTCTGCGACGTGTACATAAGACACCTACTCCTCCTGCTCACAAGCTGCTGGCAGGTGCCCGAGTCTCTCCTAAGCCTCGGTGAAGGATAGTAAGTGCAGGATTTATATTTTGGCCCGAGAGGAAGGAAATTCACGAGACTATAGCTCATCAGTGGATTCAGTCACTTTGGCAAAAAAGTCATTGCAGAGAGTTTTCATTTTGCAATAGCAAAGTTTTTACTGAGTTAAGGACTTCTTTAAATTATTGTCAAGGTTTGCAGTTTTCAACCATCGAGTCAGCCTTACAGCCACTACAGGCATTTGTTGGCACACTTAAACATTTACTTATATTTTAGACTCCATTTTAAAAACAGAGGCACAGTTATCATCTCTCACAGATTGCCTTCTACATAGTGTGTTGTGCAAAAGTCTTGAGTCAGCCCTCATTTCTTTATATTTTGCCAGGAAAATGGGAATTAGGTGCAGCAATTTATTGAAACATGCAAAAATACATGAAAATACAGTAAACAAGGCAAAAAAATTAGTTTGTATAAATCTAACCAGGTTGTAAGTCAATCTTTAGTACGACCATCTTTATTCTTCAGCACAGCTTGAACCCTCTGAGGCAGCTTTCTTCCAATTTCTTGAAGCAGTCTTCAGGAATAGTTCTCCAGGCTTCTTGGAGGACATTCAAAGCTCTGCTTTGGATGTTGGCTGCCTTTTCTTCTGTTCTCTGCCACGATGATCCCACACTGCTTCAGTAATGTTGGTGTGTGTGTTTTTCTATCCAGGTATGTTTTTACTGCATTGGCATTGTGTTTGGGATCATTGTCATACTGAAAAATTAAGCTGTTGCCAATCAGATTCTTTCTAGATGTTATTGGTGGATCAAATCTGATGGTACTTTTCTGCGTTTATAATTTCATCAGGTTTGACAAGATCTTCAACACCACTGGCTGAAAAACAAACCAAACCATGACAGAGCCTCCACCATGTTTTACAGATGGCTGCTGACACTCACTATTGTAGCTGTATATACAGTATATACAATTACTGTGTTCAGGTGTTTTTAATATTATTTAATAGTTTTTTTTTTAATATTATTATTATTTTTTCTTTTGTTTTTCTTTGGGTTTTCCCCCGGTGATTGAGATTTTAGGATGCTACCATAGTGTGTGGTATCTTGAGACAGCTTATGTGTGTTTGTTTGTCTCAGGCGGCAGGTCGAAGGTCCAGACAGGTGTTTGATGTGGAGGCTACGGCTGGTGTGTGGTCAGCGTGGGAGGAGTGGTCAGAATGCTCTCAAACCTGCGGTGTGGGCATCTCACAGAGGAGCAGGAAGTGTTTACCTCCACCTCCCCCACAGGCTCCTCCCTTATCCCACTCTCCACCCAACTGGGCAGGTTATTTGCCCGGGAGTATCAGAGGTCCTGTCGTCTCACCTGGGCGCCCCTATTATCCTCCTCGTTACCCTGGGCAGCACAACCTGCCTTATCGCTCTTCATCAGTCTCCACCAATCCAAACCCAGGATTGCCTCTGTACCGGGACACGCCCGCTGAAGGAGGAGGGCCTTCCGTACCAATGCAGACCAATCGATCCCCTCCTTTTTACCAGCCAGAATTCTCCCCAAACAATCAGGATCTTGTGCCTCCTGTTTTCCGATCTCCCTACCGTGCACCATCACATGGCTACAACCAGCCAGCAAGGGTCATCAGGAGACCAGCCAATCCAGAAGCAATAAGAGCTGGAGGAGGAGGAAACAGAAGATCGGTCTCCACCAGTCGGGAGGGTTCACCTACAAGAAGGTGAGTGAGACTGAACAAAATGAGCTAACCTGACTTACAGAGCAACAGCCGCAACATAAAGTGAAGACCGATACCAGAGTTTGTAGAAACTTTGGCTTTATTTTAAATTATTTAATAACCTCAGCTAAAATTAACAGCCCAGAAAGCATGAAGGCAAGAAGTGGCATCTCCCACTGGCCGGCCTCAGGCATGCTCTCATCCGCATCTCATCAGGTGTATTACAATTAAGGCAATTAAGCCTTGGCAACACCCTGACACTCTTGCACTGCCACTGTGAGGGCTGCAGACCGGCGTAACCGCCATAAGGACAAAAAGAAAAAGAAAACCTTTTTTTTTGCCATCCATAAGTCAAAATTTCAGGTTATTCTCTCAAAAGTTTGTATTACTAACTCAAACTGCTGAGCAAATAACTTAAAATTGAGAAAAGAATTTGAAATTTTGAGTTAAATCGAAACTTTGAGATAATCTGAAATTTCAACTTAACCCTGCCAAACAAAAAGTTTTTTTTTTTCAGTGACACAAACAAGCTTCCATAGAAATCTGTTTGTTAGACCGTAGACTTTTTTTTTTCAAAGCTCAAAAATAAATTATTTCAGTATTTTCTCAATAATGAAGTCAAAACAGAAATTGATCTTATTTCCAGGGAAGCCTTTACGTTTGCCTCGCTCAGCACGTTTCCAGGAAAATGTCAAAGGAAGTGAGTTTTGCATTGCTGGCAGTAGCAACGGTGGTTTGTTTGGGATAAATAGAAGGACTCACTTGTTAGGGTGAGTAACAGTCCTTTCTTTGTCTGCCGTGGACAGACAAAGAAAAGATTTATATCTCATCACAAAACACGAGAAAAAAAAATGATCACTGGGAATTTTAACACAGAGAAGGTGTGGTGTTTCCAAAATGAAAGAATCTGCCAATTTTTTTGCCCTTCTAAAGTTACATGGTGAGATTTCATTCCGGTGCCATTAGTTAAACCGCTGACATTGTTTAAGCATTAGAGGGTTTGTTATTATGCTTTGAGTGTTGAGAATTGGCATTTTGCCCAGCTCTGTTTCTGTTATCTACTGTATTATTACATCATTACGTCTGTTTTTTGTCATCCAGACAGCCAAGACATTACCCTCCCTGCTCACCACAGTCTGCTGGCTGTGATTTCTTCTGGCTTTTTTTTTTTTTCTGTTTCTTCTTCTTCATTTGCACTTTGCTTTTGATTTTCAGGTCTTCCGGCATCCGTCCAGGTCAGTTTGGATACGGCAGGGTTCCCTTCTCTCTACCTTTACATCGTCCCAACCGCCAAGCTCGCCACACTGTGAACGGTACTGAAGATGCAACAGTAGCACCCGGACAGGCTGCTCCTGAGGACAGTACTGAGAGTAACAGGAGAGAGGACGAGGAGGTGGGGAGAGGTGACAGGGAGGAGGAGGGGAATGCAGAGCAGGAGATCTCTGAGTCACCTGCCGCTGAGGAGGCGCCCTTAGCGCCCACCACTCGCCCACTGCTGCGACCCTCACACACCCATACAGAGCATGAGAGGGGCAGAGAGCGAGTCCCACCCTCTCGTCCCTTCTCACGCCCCTCGTTACCATCGGTCTACAGTAACCGCCATCGGTTTGACTGGAGCTCCGTCACCGCACCACCTCCACCCATCTCACCACTGTCGCGCCCACACTCCCCTGCAGTCGCTTCACCTTTTTCCCCTCCTCTCCACCGCAGCAGCCCTGTGCACAGAGACAGGGAGCACCACCCTGGCTTCAGTCCCCAAATTCCACCTGCCGGCAACATCTACCCCTTACAACACCCGCACATCTCAAACATCGGAGTGGAGTCAGGCCGAGAGGGTGGAGCTCCTCGCGTGTACACATGTGCAGGGCCAGAGAAGGAGTACCGCAGGTGCTTCTCACAGGTAAGACCTAAATCTTCACCTGTGAGTCTTCAAAACAAAAAAACATTTTACAGTTAATTTACAGGCTTCACACCCCTCAATCCGACCTGCAGTTGCGCTTCATTCATGTGTTTAAGGGAGCAGGCAGGCTACCACAAAGTGAATATTTGATAGGTAGACGCTTCCACTGCTCCAACACTAGCTGGTTGTTTATGAGCACTGGGATGGAAAATGCCTGCTACTGCCTCAGCTACGCCATGCCATTTGTGTATTCTGGGTCACAACCAGAACACACTCTACACTACTGAAACTACACAAAAAATAAAGCACATGTGCATGCCTTTACAGTCCACACACATGTGAATATAAACATTGTACTCATTGTACCGTGTGCGAACATGTGTGACTATCAATGTAATACGTCTGTCTCGGGGCCTGCATTGATGATTGGGCTTGCGACCCACTCCATACCAATCTGTGCAGCACAGCGAGAGCTTTATCTGAGCAAAGAGCTGCCAAGAAGAGCAGCCAGAGACACCGACAGGCTGCTCGTGCCAGATGGGCCAACTCACTGTCAACACACCGGTGAGAATCTGGGGTCGACCTCATAGTAAATCAGGCTTCACTCAGACGGGAATGTCACGCTTGATTTGACTCAATTAATTGTGAATTTCAGAGTGAGTATTGTGGATAAAGTTTCCCAACAACACAGTGGGCTTTAAGTTGTAGGGACTGTATCTGCGGTGCCATTTCATTGCAAGAGTTCAAACTGACCTTACTTATTTAAAAAGGAAAAATAACTCGAAGCGTAAAAATCAGCACAACTGCACCACACATATGATAGTGTTTTCAGCCGTCAGAATCAGCTGCGTTCAGCCTGGTAGGATTTACGCTTGGCAAGTGTGCACATTTTCCACCTTTTTTCTATGGCTGCTGTAAATTAACAGCAGGCTTCCACACAACCTTCAGCCATCGTTGCCATTTTTCAAACATCAATCAGTCAAATCTGGTCTCTGGAGAGGGCGACAGCACGTGGAAAGTTACATATTTCAGCTCCAGTGGCCAATAAGTGTGAACTGTAGTCAGGGATTTATAAAAATACCTGAATTACTGACATTTGATGATTCATGTGTGTGTAGCTTTTATTCTTTGTATGGACAATCAGCATTTTGGGGGATTTTCATTAGCTTTTCAGCTCCATTTAAAAAATTTTGGATTGATATCAGGACTAAAAATTTGAACTAAACTTTAGATATACGGGGTGGTAGATACTGAAGATACTGAACCCCGACTTGCTCTCCGACTCAAGCGTTGGAGTGTGAATGCGTCTGAATGTTAGACATTAAGCACTTAGCTTACTTACATATGGAAGTGGGTGTGAGTGGGTGAATGTAAACGTGCTGTATAAGCGCTTTGAGTGCTCAGACAGAGTAGAAAAGCACTATATAAGAGCTTGTCCATTTACCATTTAGATATACGCATAAAAGCTCATTTTCCCCTCTGTGGATGAAGAGACAAGTAACCAAATCAGAAACATGGCATTCAAATCATGAAAAAAATACCTAGTGTGACATGTGACTGGGTTATTTATTCCAGCACATCTATCTTAAATAGGCACACAGGAGGACGTGATAAGATTGGGCTCAACAAATGCTGCACTCACGTGCGCACCTACACACTTTGGATCCCAGAGTCCACATCTACAACTTGCTCTCATCAGAGTGGAAGTAGACACTTGAATGTGGGGCCATGTTGGCACTCATGATCCCTTGACTTTTCCCTCTGAAGATAAGTTGGCAGCCTCCCTCCACTTGTCTTTCATCCCCCTATCTTTCATTCCGTCTTTCTTTCGTTCTTTCTGTCTGTGTCCTGTTCTGTGCTCGGTAGTCCCCATGTTAAAACAGATTTAGTAGCTGGCAGAATATATGACCTGTGTGTGCCAAGAGTGCTAATAGCAGTCCTGTGATGGCTGAGCCTGACTCATTGGGTTACATATTTACCCAACATTAGCCTCTGTTTCAGCCTCGCTTGCTGCTGCAGTAGATTGTTGGTTTTATGCGTCTTAAAAATAGGTTCAAGTGCTGCTGAATGCAAAACTTTGCCCAGGCTTGTATGTACTTTATACGTGTGTGTGTGTCTTTGTGATTTAGGGAGCGAGTCAGACCCGGAGAATGATACATCCCATTATCTATTAGGTGTGTTTGTCAAAACACAGTGCGCCTGAGGCCCATTGCAAGTGTGGTTGGCTGTGCGTGTTTTTGCTAATGCAATGAAGCAAATAGGGAAGCAAGAGAGGGTCAGAGGAAATGAGAAAGGCAAAAGGTCAATGCGTGTGACATGTGTGCGTAAGTGTTGGAGCGAGGACATAAGGGGAGAGTGGTAAAGGAAGTGACGCAGTTAAGTAGTAGTGAAAGGGAGTACTGTTTTTAGAAAATCTGCACATAGTAGTGGGAGGGCGAGCCAAAGGGCAAGGGGAGAAAAAAGGTGGGGAAAGAGCAAGGCAACAAAGAAAGGGAGATGGAAAATGAATGAGTGCTTAGGTATGGAAGAATGAGGACTACATGTTAGTGGAGGGCAGAATAATGGAAGGAGGTGTGGCCCACAGAAGCAACAAATCAACCTGGGATGGAGAGAAAGAGAGAGATTCTGTTGGAAGGCAATGGAGTTTGTGTCAGAGGAAGACTGTGTGTGTGTGTGTGTGTGTGTGTGTGTGTGTGTGTGTGTGTGTGTGTGTGTGTGTGTGTGTGAGGAGAGAGAGAGAGAGAGAGAGGGGGGGGGGGTGTGTGTGTAAA
>VUQJ01013222.1:27065-37824 GCA_015108635.1 Andinoacara biseriatus
CTCCTTCTCTCTTGCATTCTTTCATTTTACATTCCTTTTCCTTTTTGGCATTTTTTTTTACTTTACTGTAGCATCCCACGTCTGCACACTACATCCTTGCATGTGTGTGTGTGTGTGTGTGTGTGTGTGTGTGTGTTTGGGGGTTGTTGTTCGTTTACTGTTTACAGGCACATATGCATGCCCTGCGACACGGAGCGTATCCAGTTTTAAATGGGCCTCCACATGTTTATGTGCACCAGAAATATTTACAACCATTAACAACTGCATTTCACACACAAATCTGGGCGGATTTGCACGGCCCCTTCAAAACATGAGGTCGCATACATGCACTGACCTTCAAGGGGTCTTCATACATTCCCTTATCCTGTAAATGTGGCTCAACACATTCTCTTAAAAGCGGCTTTAACCAAAACCGTATCGTATCACCCATAAATTATGCCAGGTTGAGTCTGTTTTTTTAACAGTGAGGACATGTGGTGAGCCGTACCACATAAAGTTTCACAACATGGTTTCACACTTTGACAGCGAAGAAACGAGAGACGATCCTTCTGCGAGTTTGGTGACATGACAGACACATGCATTCCACACACACCCCACCATGAAAATTGGGATTTTTGATTGATGTCAAAGAGTGCATGCTTTGATGGTTTATCCATGAGAATCTCTTACACTCTGTCGCAGAGGAGGGTTCACATGGGAACTGTTGTCTGTGTGTGAGTGTGTGAATGTGCGCGCGTGTGTGTGTGTGTGTGTGTGTGTGTGCATGCGTCCATACGTGTGTGTGAACCTCAGTATTTGCTCTCCCCAGATGAGCAACTAGGAACTTTCCAGCTGTTCGTGACAGCTGTGTGAGTGACAAGAAAGCCAGAAAAAAAATGCAAAAAAGAAAAAGAGGAACGAATCAAAGAAAGTAAGAAGCGAAAGACAAGAAGATTGTGAAGCTGACAGAGATTAGAGTTGCAAGGAAATCTGAGAGCTCCGTGTGCGGCATGCAAGAAAGCGTGTTTATGTGTGTGTTAAAACCAGCTGCATATTGGAGCGGCAAAAACTCCCCAGGCAGGGTGATTGCGGTTTCCCACAAAAGTGGCACCTGATGAAGCTGAATGTGTACGCAGGGCTGGAAGTTTCAAAAACTGTTATTTAACTAAAAATGAAAAACAATGTCAGACTACTCTGTTGGGAGTAAAAGTAGGGATATTATTTACTAAATACACTACCCTGCACATGTTTTAGATGCTGAGGGTGTCTGTGGTTACTGATTTATTCTTCAGTATGACAGCGATCCCAAACACAGAACTATCTTCAGCAATAACAAGAAAAAGTAGTTCTGCACCAGATGGTCTGGCCCTCACTGAGCCCTGATCTCAGCACCATGCAGTCAGTCTAGCTCTCCAACTCTAACACACCTGCCAAGCACCTTGAAAAACTGTGCAAGTGTACCAAGGAGAACCGGCACTGGTTTAAAGGCAGAGGGTGTCATTTTCTTTTCTTTACGGTACATTTCTGAAGGTAATTGATAATACAGAATAACAGATTATTTTTTTAAACCATCCTCACTTTGCTTTTAATACAGTCCTGTGCAACTTAAAATTGCAGAGAACTGTAGTGAAAGGAAACGATGGAGTCCTGTTATGATGTCTCAAGTTGAGCATTTCTGCCATCGCACCTCAGTGTCTTAAAACTAGACTTGACATGTGAGGGGTGGATCTGACTGAGGGACACTGCTGGTAAGTAACTTGTTAAAAACATGATTCTGTTCATAACTTTTATGGACAGAAATTTTAGGTACAGCCAAGTGTCACAGGGTTTTTGGTTTGGTGGCCTCAGGATCACCTCTCTTTTTGGAGGATGCTGTGGTTCTTTTGGCTGCATCAGGTGGCGAGCCTAAGCTCTCGCTGGGGCAGTTCCCAGCCGAGTGTGAAGCGGCAGGAATGAAAATCAGCAGCTCCAAGTCTGATTCTCAGCTGGAAAAGGGTGGAGTGCCCACTCTGGGTTGGTGAGGAGTTGCTGCCCCATGTGGAGGAGTATAAGTACAGTATCTTGGAGTCTCGTTCATGAGTGAAGGAAGATCTATATTCCCACTCTCGCCTATGGCCACAAGCCGTGAGCAGTAATACCAGGAATGTGGATTGTGGATACAAGTGGTGGAAATAAGCTTCTTCTGAAGGTTGTCTGGGCTTTCCCTTAGAGATAAGATAGGGTGAGAGGCTCAGAGTAAAACTGCTACTTCTCCATCTGAAGGAGCCAATTAGATGTAGAAGGGCTTGGGTGCCTCCTGGGCTCTTCCCAAGTGAGGTGTTCTGGGCATGTCCTTCTGGAAGGAGACCCCAAAGTTGACCTAGGACACAATGGAGGAAAGATTATACTTCTCGGCTTAGCCTTATGCTCTTTCTGGGTACTTATTCCTATTTATGGTCTTCTTCTTCTTATCATTAACTTGAGATAATGAATTATGGCAAGTTAAAGTTTGAGTCATTTCTAACCATTTATTAACAGTTGGATTGTTTTATTGTTTCTTAGCCATGGACTGAGGCCCCTTTCTGGGGGTGGTAAGATGATTAATATAGCACAGTGAAGAAGGAACTACAGTGTACTACAAATATTTGTATTTACTTTTTGGACTATAACAACTCTTTACTGTTTTGTGCAATATTTAATGTTTTTTCTTTTTAAAAACACTTGCGTGCGGACTAAGGCGAAGCTCAGTGAGTCATAGTCGGTGCAATGTAAACCAGCAGAGTTGAGTCTGCCTGATGTTTCAGCTGTCGTTTAACTGCATGTATGATAAAACTATTTCCACTGTACAGCTCCATAAGGACCCTACTTTAGCGAACACAAGTTGGACATGTGTTCTTACACACACACACAGACACACACTCGTACACGTGCTCACACAGTCACTCACATTCTGTGGTCATGCACCGAAAGCCACGGTGGATTTATGTGAGCAGCCGTTTCCAAAAAATCTATTATTTCCATATGGTGCTTATACTCTCACTTACTGGCCAAAGCAGCATGGGGAGTACATGTGTGTGAGTTTCTCTCCACAACACCATAGCGTGTTTGTCCTTAACTCTATGATCTCAAGTTAATTCTTCCTTTCTTTATTAGTTACTTGTCTTCAGCTTTTCCTCACTCCACCCTTACTTCTCCAGGGACTAGGAGAGAAACAGCCCTTTGTATAATCTGGGGTATTTCATATTGGTTCAATGTGTGGCATCAGTTGTTTGACTTCTCTCTCTCTGTCTGCTTGTTGTTTCTGTCCTGCAGGTGTGCAGAGGAGGTGCATTGGACTCCAGGGCAGAGCAGTGTGCAGCCTTTAACACCCAGGAGTTCATGGGTCGACTGTACAACTGGGAACCTTTCACTGAGGGTGAGAACGGAGTTAGCAAACACATGTTAGTTTAGGGTTAAACTGCACAGTGCTTCAATGTCATAATAGGCTTATAGGGGGAATTAAATGGTACGACAGGATGGGGGGAGGTGGCATCAATAAAATGTGTGTTTGAGTGAGTTAAATATTTCTCTGATATGAGTGTGTGTTTGGCTGGCCTGCGCTGCTTCCCCAGCCCACCGCAACCCCCCTCGTTCTCATTTGAGCAGGCCCACATTTACATGCAGCTTCGAGGGAGGTGCGAGTCAGTAGAAACAGAGAATGACTGGAACCCAATCTGCTTTGATTCTTTGCACAAAACACTTTCCCTCTTCTGTTTTTTCCTCTCATTTGTCCAACATCTCTCTTTCTCTCCTCCTCTCCTGCCAAGCTTCTCCTCCCAGCTCTGACTAAGCACACAGATTCCTACCGAGTGAGATAAAGAAGGAGAAAGAAAGACAGAGAGAGGGAGGTGAGAGGTGATGGGATGCAAGTGTTTTTGTCACATGACCGCTGGGAGCAAAGTGAGCCGACGTGGCTTGTGTGCATGCGTGTGCGTGCCTTTGTTTCTTCATACAGAAGTGTGCTGCTACGTGTTTTTGTTTACTCTCTTCTTAAGTGTGCAAAGGTTCACAGCAGTGGAGTTTGTCTTTGTTTTCCAATGCTGGAGGCAAAGAAAGAGAAAAGGCTCAGCGGATATTTGAGGAATTTGAGAGAATAGGAAGAGTGAATATTACATGCATGTGGCTGAGGGAATGGAGGAGGGAAAGAAACACAGCTGTGGGATGATATCAACAGTATTTGTCATTAGAATTAGAAATATGTGCCTGAGCCTCTGTGTATTTATGGTATTAACATATTGGCAAGAGTGCTTATGCTCTAGATGAACAGCTTAATGGATCACAGATAAAACAGAAACGGGAAAAAAAATGTTTGCACATTAATGTTTGTGTATCTGTCTGTCTTTGCACTTGTGATTACTGGATGAGTTGGATGAACTCCTTCGACCCACACAGGCGCTGTGAGAGCACAGACCCAGTAACAATAGACCAGCAACACCACTCGACTTGCATGCAGGACGTCGGTTTGGTCATATTTGGTTATAAAACAATACACACTTATCACACCAGTCCAATATAAACAGTACACACAACAGGAAACACGGGGTCAGTAGAGTTTATGCATAAAAGTGGAGCATGACACACGATCAATACAGTAAAAGCTAAAGTAGCTCCAGTTAATAGATTATTTAATGGAGCAGATGAAAACAGTTAAGAGTATCCCTGCTGAGTGTTTTATCAACTTCCAGCCCTCTATCTTGATTTTCCATCCTGTTTAAGTTTACTGTTATCACACTTGTTTCGGGCCGCAGCAGGAAGCTCTTTTTAATGTAAGAGCTTCGTAAATGGACTGTTTATAGAGCCGTGAAACACTGAGGAGTCGTGGAATAAAAATAGGTTGCATGTCGGGACACCTATGGCCAAAAGAAAGGCGTTTTTCAATCTAGAGTAATTTAAATTTGCAAGTACACCTCTGTTCTGGGACCTCGCCATATTTTCCATGTGCATACATGGAAAGCCCATGTCAGGGAGGGCAGTAGCAAGACCCCTCTCTGCAGTACAGACTCAAGCAGGCATCACTGATGACAGATATGATTAAGTCAAACACAGCATGAAAAGGAAAAGCTGGAGCAAAGGTGGGCTGCAAGGCGGCCAGGACCCAGGACTATGACAAAGCAATTTAGCATAAAGTTACAGAGTTGGGTCGCGAAACGCTTTGGTCCTCAATGCTCTCAGTCAGTAACTGCAGAGCTTCTAACCTCCTGTGGCATTAACATCAGCACAGAAACTGTATGGTTTTCCATGGCTGAATAGATCCTGTATTGTGTCATTTGTGTACAGTGTAACTGTAGGCATGCTAAAATAATGAAATGGCATGCCATATATGAGATTTACCATCATGATGCAGAGCCCATCTTTTGGCTAAGGTTAAATTCATGGCTTGCCTGAAACAATGCTTGGCTAAATTTGGCATTTTTAACTCTGCCTTCCTTAAATCTATCATGTCATTGTTGACAAAACATGAGTCATGTGCTTTTCCTCTGGCTTCCTCTTGAAACCGATAACCTCTTGAAAGGCATATAGACAGAAACGGGTGGGGTGGGTATGGATAAAATCCTCTATCGGTGATTTTACAGTATAGGAAAAATTCCAAATCATGACTAAATGAATAAAGAGCATAGCGAAATAGAAAACCAACACGTTAATTCCGCATTACTTTATTTCCATCCTGTATGGAAAACACAAAAAGAGGAGGTCCTGTCAGTGCCACCTCCCCACCCCACAGTCAATGTTCAATAGCTGTGTCTGACTAACGAATGCTACTGACACATATTTGTGCCGGGTTACTTTCTGAACTGCATGTAATTAGAAAACAAATTGTGAGTTTTTGCCTGTTATTTGTAAGACTCATGTACTTACAGCCAAAACAAATAAGCAGATAGATGGATAACATTTTTTCCATTACCTGAGTGAAAGGTCAGAGGCTGGTCTGTTTTAGCTGGATGCCTTTTCCTTCCCAAGGGAATACAGCATGTCAGCTGTGATGGCTGTTTAATATTTCAGTCAGACTTTGGGAAGTTTGATGGATAGAGGCGGATCTACAAGATTAATTCTGTGTGTTTGCACCAGAAGTCATTGCCGGGGTATCAGCTGGAGTCAAACTGTCTGCATAAACACACGGGGGGCTGATCACTTACTGGCCAAAGCAGCATGGGGAGTGCATGTGTGTGAGTTCGCCCATGTTTCTGTGTGTTTGTGAGTGGGGGGAAAGAGAGAGATCGCTGCATCCTGAACTGACCTGCTGTGCGTCCTTGCCCTCCGCTTCACTTCGGGTTGTTTTAAACCAACATGTCCTTGAGGTTTGCTGAGAAGAGAAGAGGACTGGATAGAGAGAGAGGGAGAGAAATGGAGGAAAAATAAAGGGCAACCTGTGATGGGAGGTATGTGGGAAAATGGTCAAAAGCAGTCATCAAAGGCCACACTTTGGTTGCACTGTGCTGCTGTGGTATGGGGGCTAGATAAAGTACTGTAGGCAGGTGACGTCAGCTGGATCCAACACACTCGATCAGCACTGGAGATGATCCTTTTCCACTCCGCTAAGTAAACTCTATCACACTGTTTACTTCAGTCCAGTCCCATTGGCCACAACCCAGATTTTCATATCTAGCTTCCTATCAACACACTGGAGGCTGCGATGGAGTGCTAGAGTGCATTTCAACATTAACTAGTGTGTCATTTTTCTCCAGCTGCCCTCATCTGTTTGAGGCTTTGTAGCACAGCATAAATTTCCAGTTAGTATTTATGTTATGCGGTGCAGTCAGCTTGTGAACATTTTCGCCGCCAAGGTGACAGCCCTGTTATGTTTATTCTTTGGAGTGGTGTGGCCGAGGGTTTAGAAGTGTACGTTTAAACAGTAAAGCTGCCACCGTGGCTATAAACCACACAAGCGATAGCCCTGACTAATTTCCTGCTACACGCTGGGCTCTGGATAGCGGCACGTCTATAGATTTGTAAGCGCTGCACGTGCAGGTGTTGTTTTACTTGAATATTTCCTTTTTTCAGGCCTCATCCCCTCTGTGCACACCCGTCCTCCTCGCTTCCTGTCCCACTGCCTCTCTCTTTCTCTCTCCCTGCTGGAGTTTGTTTAGATGAAGAGATAGTGGGGAAGTATATTTAGACAACGTATATTCCACTGTCTGAACACTAAGCTCAGAGAGGGAGAGAGAGAGAGAGAGAGAGACAGTGGAAGTGAATCAGGGACCAGAGAAAACAGAGAGGCAAAGACAAGTAGCAAGAAACAAATGGAAGATAAAGGCTAAAATAATAAATGATGGATTGGAGCTGAGATCCACTTGAGCGTGACTTAAGGAGAAGAAGAATGAGGGAGATGATGAGGAAGAGCACAGAAAGTGAGGAAGAGAAGTGCATGAGTGGCTTTTAGCTCCCCCTCTCTTTTCTGTCACTGTCTCCAGTCTAATCTCTCAAAGATAACTATGACAGACACATAGAGCGAATGAGGGAGGGAACACTGATTCTCTTTCGCCATGTCTTTTTTTTCCTACCATATATCTTCTCATATTCTCACGTGTCGCTCTGCACTTATCAGATGGTGAACAAATGGGGAAACCAGCACAGAAAAATAAAGTTTTTGCACATTTGGACAGTAGCTTTGAGCAAACGAACGCACAGTAGTCGTGTCAAATTCAAACAGTTTGTGTGTTCTTTGGAACCTGTTAAATTAGTTGTTTAAATCAAACAGCTAATTTAATTATTTTCTGTTAAAATTCAGTCAAAATAAACTTAATTACAGCAAGGTAATTAAGGTCAGAGGCAAAAACTTGACAATAAATATTTTAAATGTATAAATGATCTTTATATTTCAAATATATTGGTTTGAATAGCTGCTAATAGCTGGTTCTAAATGAGCATTTTTTTCCTTTCGTTGACAGTAGATGGTTCTCATTTGTCTAGTCTAGATCACATTATCCCCAGTGCAACACGTGTCTGCAATAAGTTTTCCCCACTTGACGCAGTTTTGAGCTTCAGCGCTTGTTTTTTGCCATGAAAGTCCCATCTCTTCCAACTCTGCCATCACTCTCCTCCATCATGTGGTCTTAGGCCTGCCCCCCTTTTGCTTTCCTACAGGGATCCATCTCAGGACATGATGATATATTTTTATACATGATAAACTGCTTTCTTTTGTCCCGTAATCCCTCACTAAGAAACATTCAAAAAATGAATGCAGTTTTTCTGGAAACTGATGAGTCTCTTTATCGGTAAATCTGTTGCTCTTTAGTCTCTTCTTCTTTAATCTCTTGAAAAATTGCTTAAATTCTGCAAAGTCCATGTTTACCTGTGTCAGAGGACTGCTGTTCCATTATCACGGCGTATGTATAAGCAAACTTATGGGCCTAGTCCTGCCTTACATTTATGTCAGCACAAAACTGCCAATGTTAAACATTAAGTCAAGGTCAACTGCTTTGCTTCAGTGCACCCCTTACCACTTCCACCCACCTATGTTCCCTTTGTGGGGAAATAAAAACCACTTCTCAGGACCTGCATTTAATATGTCGGCTCAAACCTCAAATGGCATTCTAACAGGCCAGTTTAACTCACCCTTATCTTCTATCTGAAGGCTTTCCATTCTCGTTTTTGATGACTTGTTATCATCTATGATATCGTTTTCACCTCATGTGTCTGTCAGTCTGTGCGTCATCGTTGCAAAATGTGATCCTGGAGCCTCACGCCTGCAGCAGGAACTACCACGAAGCTTCTGAGTGCTTTCGCAGGTGTTTGTCCTTTCTGAACTTCATGGCCTTGCAGCCGTGCCAGATGCAGTCGTGAAACTGTACAGGTGTGTAGTTGACATTAAAATGAAGGTTGCATTTAAAGATGGGAGCGCTTTGGGCCATGAGGACTGAGTAAAGGGTGATTTAAGTAGGTGGGCCAAGTGGCTGTTCTCTCAACCCCAATAATCGTTTTTGTCACACGTTCTTTTCCAGTTTGATGCATTTGTGAGTCACCTTTGGTGCACTGGTGCACTGTGTCACAGCTGCTTTGATCCCATAAAAAGATTGTTTAGTTTCCTACTTGTGTGACACCTGGCGAAACAATGTTGTACTTGGAGAAATCTGACGACCCTTTGAATTCATGTCATACAAGACTTTTTGAATCCTCTCTCGAACATACAAAATGAAAGCAGGGCTCTGGTATTTGACCTTTAGCCTTTGTTTTCAGTTATCTCCTATGAACCTCTTGACTTTGAAGGTGATGGAAAGCTTGGTTTACTTTCCACTGATGGCATATTGAAGTGGGAGTGGAAATTTTTCCATACTACAATAAACATTAGTGTTACTATGTGCCCATTTAGCAGCATTGCTGTAACATCATAAACAAAATTTGGTGCTTTATAAGATTTTTTTGAAGAAAAATCCAGATTTTTTTAAAAAAAAATATAAAATTATTTATCAATACAGTTGTTTTTACAGCTCCAAGCAAAGTGGCATGGTGTTCATATTTGGACAGAATCTAATGATTGTTAGCTTCATGTTGTCCATGATCAGATAAATAAGACAAAATAGTGAAAAGACCCTCCTAAATGCACAACCTGTTCATGCAGCTCATGTCTTTACATTCACCCCCTCCCCCAAGTCTTTTATTTAAATAAAATGCCAAACAGTGGAGCCCCTCACCACCCACTGCCTCCCTTTCATCTGTTTCTTGCTCTTCTCCTTAAAAGAAGAGTTCAACCTTTTGAGAAACAGGCCCATTCTCTTTCTTCTAGGACTAAAATGAGACATTGCCAGCTACAAACTGTGCAGTATCGTGTATTTAAAGTGTGAAGAATTTAATTTGAAGGAAAACAGCAACTCTAGCTTTGTCTGGAGTTCAAAAATCCATTTGCCTACACATATAATATTCACAAATAAGCTGTACACAAACAAAAATGTTAAAAAAAATAGTTTGGGTGTGAGCGGGAGGTATGTGAGCATTCTTGTGCTTCAAGTGTGTTTTATTCTTTGTCGTTTTACCTTCTAACCTAGAGTAATTGTCTGTTGGGCTCTGAGCCTCTTGTAAAATATGAGTGACTTACACTGCCTGCAGTCCCTGCCTGCCATTTAGGGATTATGTTTAGGCACATATGGAGGACTGAAGCTGCTCTGCTAATGTTGTGCTCCCGTAAAATATTTGTTCTTTTTCTTCAAAAAAAAAGCTTCTTCTTCAAGACACTTCATCTCACTTTGGGTGGGAGGGGGGGTGGGCGGGTCTTCCCACACTCTGGTTGCGTGCTCCCGGTCTGTGGTGGGGACTGGCTGGTGGTTCGGGGTTGGGTTGGCTGTTTCCCCGGGGTGTCGCTGGCGTGGAGCGGGTGCCCGCTCACCCACACTGTTTGCGTGGGGTATGTGGATGTGTGACTGGCGTGTGTGTGTGTGTGAGGGACCTGTGTGTGTGTGTGTGTGTGGGTGGGTGTGTACATGCGTTCGTGTGTGTGAACAGCTGGTCCGGGGTCTGTGGCTTGCTGGGCCTTGGACCCTGTGGGGTACGGTTGCGGGGGGCAGTGATCGCTCCTTCCCGCCACTCCCCGCTGCTCCCTGTTGATCGGCGCTGCCGCTCCTGGGTTGTGGGTGCCTTTTGGGTCCTGGGGTGTGTGGCCTGGCATCTTGGCGTGGCTTTTGGCCTGCTCCATTGGCGGCGGTGGCCTGGGGGTGGCTCGGGCCTCTTTGGCGCGGTGGGGGGCTCTGCTGGGTGTCGGGCGGCTCGTGGGCGCTTGGGGCCTGGGGGCGGCATTCTTGGCTCGTGCTGGGGGGGTGGCCTGCCGGGGGGG
>VUQJ01013230.1:2740-17645 GCA_015108635.1 Andinoacara biseriatus
GGGGGGGGGGTCCCCAACATTTCACAGATATTTTACACTGTAGCATCACAATATTCTGCAAAAATATTTTTCTGTAGCCCCCCAATAGCGTGGTGAAAAAGTGAAAGTGGCACATACTGGGAAGAATCACAAAGGTTAGCTGAGGTGAGGTAGTATAATTTATAACGCTATTATGCCAAAATAAGAAGAAAAAATTAACATTAAGGTAGCATAATCCACGAGGTAATAATGATGTAGTTAAATAACCCACTGCAGCATAATGACAGCATGCCTGTATTTAGTACTGATGGATGAGAATCACCGCATGGCTGAATATGGATACAGTGTCTGCACAGGCGCTGTGGTAACAAATAAAACCCGTAACAGTGAGTGTGGATCAGCTGATATCACTCAGAGCATCTATGCAAAACACCAGCCTCCACTGCTGAGTAAAAAAGTTATTCAGCCTGTTAAAAGTGCGGAATTTAGATCATCTGCAAACTAAAAACCCGTCCCCCTTTACACATGCCATCCGTGCTAACACTACAGTGTGTCTGCTGGCCGCACAGAAGTCCTAAAAAAGCCCGGGGAGGCACGCTTACAGCAACAAGCCGGTCACTTAGCCGGCGAGGGCGCATCTTCCTACTCGAGGATGCCCACAGCCTCCTCGCAGATATTTACCTCGTCCAATTTTCAGCGTAGATTAACGTTAGTTGTCGCTGTGCCACCACCGACAGAGCTAAAGGTTTTCCCACTTCCACCGGCCCGCAACTGTGTGTCAGTGAGCTGCGTCTACAGGCGGTGTTGCGCGCAGACGCTCCTCCGAGCAGCATCCGCTGTCCGCGCACACCGCTCTGCGAACACGCTGCTTAAACACGAAAGGTGACGTTTGCGAACCCACTCCGGAGATAAGTTATTATTTTTTATTTTTTGGCCCAGCTTTTGTCCCTTTCTTCCCCCCTATTGAGGAAAAAATGGCGCTCAAGTTCAGGATCTGACGTACTACTTCATTTGCATACAGCACTAACTGACCAATGGGAGAGCTCCCCTGTTAAAACCTGGATAACTTTTTATTCCTTCACTGTGACCATCAGCCCTGCTCCAGTTTGTCCAGGTGAGCCATTTTGTGGTTCACCTTCTAAGTTTCATGCCACATCTGACTAGTTGGATGCACATTTCCCATTCTCCATCAAATAGCTAGGTTAGGGGGCGTGGCTACTGGGACCCCCTACTGGCAGTCACGTGGTACATGACTGAGCCCAACCAATGAGCTGTCGAGAAAATGAGCTAAATGGGCGGTCCTTCCAGTGTGACATCACATCATGCTACTTTTTGGACCCAATTACTTGAAGCCACCATTTTGTTTGGGGAGAAAGCGAAATGAGTAGGTGAGATGTCTTTAGGCTAGCAAAGAATAAAATATCAGGACTTGTTGTTGTATCTTACAGCTACCACGTGACAAAAGGGCTAGTTACTGCTACATGGGCAATTATACCAATTGCGAAACTTCCATAGAGATATTTTACACATAGCTGCAGTTAAATGTGAAAGTCGATTAAAATGTTTTTCAGGTTAACGTCGCTACCTTCACCCTTCCCACCTGGAGACAATCGTGCACAACTTGGACACTGCGTTGACCACCTGTCTGGCTGCGGCCTGCTCGTTAACCTTTACAAGCAAAGGTCATCTTTATCAAAAATTGGATCAGTTATCGACAAATCGATAATTCATCCCATGCCAATCTGTCGCTTCTTTGTAGAGGATTTTCATGCATCAGTACTCAAAAACTCCATTTGGGTTGCCTAGCTTTTGTAAACTTTTATGGGTAAACAGATCAGCCACATGAGGCGCCATATTTTTAAATTCATGGCCGTGCTGCAGGAGATTGCACTGCAGTATTTGTCACCGAGGTGGAGCAGCTGAATCTCAAAACCGCTGAGTTAGACGACATCGCCTCTAACTCACAATGAGACAAGGAAGGGTATTTTTCACTTTGCAATTTCCTTTGGTCATACCAATACAATGTTTTTCAGTCAGACCAATTAGCAATCCACCAATCAGAATCAGAGTTCTTCCATTTTTGCAGTCGAAGAGTACTGCTCAAGCACGTACTTTCAGATCGATTGTGTATGTGGTAACCTTGAATTTAAGCTCTTTTTGTTTGCACTGCTGTGTGTATTTTCCTCCTGCAGACTATTAAGCTGTAAGATTGTTTGTTTTTTATTACAGTCAGAACCACCGTTGTCAAGCACAATGTCCGTTTCATCCATACACACTCCAAACACAATGGAAAGCACCCTGTGCGATCCATCTGCCGATCTATTCATCTTTGAATCAAATTAACATGCAGGGAACACTTCTCTAATGAGCCCTTGAGGCACACAAGACACTTGATAGGAGCTACGATGGTCACCGTTACACAAATGTGTCCCTCAGATGAACTCGTTTCCAACATGCAACACAGAGGGAAAATTCACTCTGAAGTGTATTTATTCTGAGGAAACTGCGCACAAATACATCAATCTTTCTTTTACATCCCAGTGCTGCTCATGGTTGCATTTACACCATCCTTCATATATGGCTCTCCATGGATATTAATCGGTGCTTCCGAGTACACACACTCTCACACACAACAGAGCTGTGTCATTCACTGACAGGGCATGCAAGGTACAGTCATTTCCACACAGTGAGGGAACTCTCAGGGCAGCTGTGACCACACTGGCATCCTGATCTAAAGGATCAGCTTTTAATGAGATCTAATGGCTGAAACTAAAGCATACTGTTTAAACATACACAGATGCTGAAATGCACAGTGGAAATACAGTACTGTACAGGTTGAACTCTAATAATTCAGCTGTAATTGAAGTGTTTAGCATATATAGTTTTTGTCATGAAAGCCAATGAGGGTGCCAGGTTTCATTATAACAGGATCCACAGCAGCAGCAAACTAAAAGCTCCTTTGTCTTCAGATGCAGTGCAGTGTGATAAACTGCTCGAGTACTTCTAACAGACAGCCAGCTCCTGGTTTTTACCCTTCCTCTCAAGTATATTTGCACGGTCATGACGCCCAAGTGACGGCTCTACAAAGCCTTTTCTGTTTATATGCTGTGAATGCAATTTGGAGTAATAGGAACAAGAAGCTGTAATTCTCCACTGCATCCTATGAATAAACTGAAAAATCACCAAGAATGTGTGAAGTAGGGCCTTTAGTTTTTCATCTTTGTCAATTTGATCAACACAAGGAAGAGATGGCTAGGTTTGAGACTTGGGTGGCCTTCACATGCCATAATTCAGAATTTCCTACATCTTACATTGGACACATAGTCCCCGTATTATTAAAAAAAAAAAAAAATCAATAAAAATGTTTAACATTCTTAAACAGAACTAAACCAACCAGCTCTGCAAACTAGCCTCTTTTTTTTTTTAATTACAGGGAAAGTATTAAACTCTGTTTCCTACATTTTGGTTGGTGCAGGACATCAAGAATGTATGTTGGCCTAACCTTATTTCCATCCCCTCCATTCCAACCCCCAATGCCAAAGATGACACAAACACCAGATAAAATGGTTTCAGTATATTAAATTAATCACTTATTACTTTAACAAGCACAATTTACAGTCAAAAACAGGCTATGGTCCATTAGTGCCTTAGACAAGCAAATACATTAGTCACTTGTGACACACGGCAGGATTCGATAAAAACTGCAGATGGTTCAGGTCATCTTTAATATGATTAAACATGTAGCTGTACAGGAGACTGTGCAGGACATCCCTCGACTTAACGAGGAAAGGTCTGCTATGCTATTTAGAGTTTGCACTGCCCCAGAGAGGTCTCACTTTAAAAACAGACATGTACATCAATCATTTGTGTTTGAGTGTGTTTCAGGAAAAAAAAAATCCTTTGATGGTTTTCAGAGCAAGTAGAGGAGCTAGTGAACAAACACCGATCCCCTTGACGAGAGACAAGTTAAGTGTCACAGTATTTCTTTTTTTTAACCTACATAAGATTTTGTGCATTTTAAACCAGATTAACCTCTCTGAGAGCAAAGAGTGCACTGAATACAGTGTTCCTGTATCCAAACTACAGCTCAGCACAGAGGAAATCTTCTACAGTAATTCCATCATGCCTTTAGAGTAAAGGGAAACCACTGAGGTCACAAATGGAAATCACAGCACACGTAATCCATGTATCGTTAAAAAACAAACATCAATAACTTATCAGAAAAACACTGTTAAATGGGCCACAGCAATAATACCTGGGCAAAAACGCACAAAGATGGAGCTTTAAATATGCCCTGGTAATATTGGAATCAATAAATTAAAAAAAAATGCATTGAGTGAAATGTAATAAAGAAATACATCATTGTCATGATTTCATTTAAGCTGTGCCAAGTGAGGAGTCCGCAGTGCAGAATCCACACGTGGCAGTAATTCTTTTAGACACTTCAAAAATAGTCTACGGACCAGATTTACTGGTTTTCAACAGACACAGGAGTTATACGACTGTCGATAGGTAATCAATACAGAGCATGTGATACTATGGATCTAAATCAATTGTACATTTTGTAAACTGAAATTTATTTAGGAAACAAACCACCCCAAACATGTTGGGGGGGTCCCATCTCCAGTGAGTCATCCATTTTGTTGCATAAGGTCATAAAAGCTTGGACAAGAGTTCTTTTAGTGGACATTTCTAAGTTTCAGAGAGAGTGTCAAAACTAGAATTATCTTCCAGGAAAATTTAACAACTGAGGTATCAAACAACCAACCGTCTGTCATTGCTGGAGGTACAAAAGTGACATTCTGGAAGAAATAACAGGACACTGGGTTTTCCAAGGTGGCTGGAATGTTGACCACATTTCAGCTCTCGTCCCAAACACCACGCTGACCTCTCCTCTCACATGGTGAAAGTAGAGGTAAGGAAGATCTGTGCAGTACAGGATGGGACAGAGGCTGAGGGTACTTATGCACGGTACGGGAGGAAGGAGAAACTCTTCATGGCACTGTCCAATGCCACGCCGGCCTCCTGCATTTCATACCTGAGGGCGACAGTGTGATGATCAGTTCTCTCTTATCATCTCATATCATTCCTACATTTGTGTAATGGGGATCGACATACTCACCAGTCAGGGGTGGAGATGGTGTAGTAGACGGGCAGTGGGGGGGCAGTGGAGAGGCAGCTAAGCTCCTCTAGGCCGCACACCCCCATGTTGGAGAAGAGAAGCCAGTCTCCCACACTGAGCTCTGGTAGCAGGCAGTGCTCCACCACCTGGTCCAAGGGGTCCAGTGACGGCCCCCACAGGCTGCTGGGATACATGGCCTCCTCAGCACACAACGTATGCTGGAGAGATGGGGAAAAAGAAAAAAAAAAACAAACAAAAAAAACAGACAACAAAAAACACACATTAAAAAACAGGCAAAAAAAACAAATATACATTAAAAGACTGAAGTAGCTAAAGTAATTTTACCCAGGACCTCTGTAATTACTAGTCAATCAGTTAGATACGGCTTTTTCATAATGGTTTTAGTTTTCCCTTATTCTGATTATGATGTACACAAAGCCCAGAAAAGGAAATATTTTAACCCAAAGACAGCATCTGTAATGGGTGGAGAAACAGCAACAGTTCAATCGTTTGCAATTTTAATCAGTTTTTCTTTGGATTAGCTGGGCTTTTTTGTTCACAAGGACAATGTAAATGTAAAGTGAAGAGTAAATCTGAGGAAGGAGGCAGCTGAGGCTGATCCTTACCAAGAGCAATTAGCACTCAAGGAGAACACATTTGTGGGAGAAAAAGTAATCGTGTCTTTAATATGCTTCCTCTTGCAATCCTGTTGTATGTTTTAGAAGACTATTATGTGCAGTATTGGCATGGACTCATGTTTTCCATGTTTGTTTATTTGCTTGGAAAGCATTAACCCTTTAATACTGAACCTGTCGGGGCTACCCTGTATGCAAGCATTCGTCACACCATGTGCCACACTATCATGCAAATGATGTAAATAGTTATTTATAGCTGCAGTCACTCAAAGTCCTTTGACATAAATCGACTTTACTGCTTCATTGTGTTGTTTGGAGAGCTTTGGACCATTTGTTATTGTCTAAGTAAATTCTGTAAATACAGAAATACTTTCATCGTCGTGAAGAGATTTTGAGAAGACCTGGTTGACATTTTACACTGTTTCCCCCCTTTTTCCTGTAAAACTGTAGCAACAGACACTTTTACTCTTATACTTGAATACCAAGTGTGGGAGCCAAAGTAAATTCATAAGCTATTTATAACAATTTAATTATACAAGTGTCCTCTTTAATTTGAGCAACTAACAGCTGACATGAAATAAGGCATGTAATAGAAGTATATAGAAGTAAGATCAGATGGAAACAATTCAACTCAATTTTGTTTAGATAGCACCTAATCACAACAAACAGTGTCCTCAAGGGGCTTTATATTGTAAGGTAAAAGACCCGACAATAAAACAGGCCTGAAACAGGTACATCTGAGCTTAGTTTGAATAACCAGTGTGGGGTCTTATTACAGTTCAACACAATTAACAATAAAACAATTCTGAGCTTTTTTTCTTTAACCTTTCAATAATAAATGAATCTCTTTTAAGAACTGCCATCACATGGTTCATTCAGTTGTGAATGGGGTTTACTCTCTTCTACTAACCTTGTGTACTGACGGGGCAGCAATGGAGTTTCCCAGCAACTTGCGGCCAAATGGGCCATAAACACCCTCATTCATGTAGTACAGGAACTCAGTATCCTCATTGTTGTCACCTGGGTAAATACATTTGGCAACCACGTCAGAAAAATAGAACAGGAGAGTGGGATCTTACCTAAAGCTATTTATTTTTCAAATAATTGGAACCAAAGTTGGTAAATAATAACCTCAGAGTACTGAGTAATTCACCTTGAGCAAGGCTATCCCAGTGGTGGGTCACCATCTTCTTGCCAATCACACTGACAGCCAGACTGAAAGCAGAGGCCACATAGAAGCTGCCCGGCTGGGCCAACACTTGCACACCAGACAGTTGGGGGAAGTAGGCATCAAGCAGCGGCCTGGTGGCAGTTTCAACCTGCATATAGTGAACACACATTCAGAATGTTTTCAGCTAAATGAGTGCTAAATCTTTGGATCTGTAACTTCCTGTATGTTGCTAATGTGGCAACTAAAATGAAGCCTGAAGCATATCTAATTATATCACAGCAGTTCACTACTTACCTGTCTCAGCTGAAACTCTGAGCCAGTGAATCCACCACCAATGTCAAGGATTTTCATGTTAAACCCCAGTTCCACCTAAGCAGATGCCAAAAAAAAAAGTACATTTCAAGACAAAGTGTCACACATTTCTAATAACGTAATTTCATAATTAAGACGGCACTCACCCCCATGTCAAACACACAGCGGGCATCTGACAGTGCATGGGTGTAGGCCTGTTGCAGGTCCTGGCAGGAGCTGGGAATGTGGAAGGATACCCCCACCACCTGGACTCCCAGCTCCTTGGCTACTTCCAGCAGGTGCCGGCAGCTCTTTAGCGAGGAGCCGAAGGCCACGCTGGTCTCAGCCGCATGGGCCTCTGTGGTCAACTGCAGCAGCAACCTGGAAGAGGAACAAAATAAAAAAAAATAATAATAATAATAATGTCAGATGTATTGTAATGCAGACCAAGTATCTTTTTGGATATCAAGTAGTAAAAAGAAAAAAAACAGTTTGCTCATTTACTTTGCATTAGGGTGGAGACGGCCAATCTTGGACAACTCTGCCTCATTTTCACACACAAGATGCTGGATGCTGTTCTTGGCAGCATGCTTGATGTGCGCCAGTTGCTTGAACACACCTGACAGAAGGATGTTTTCTGGTGGTACACCATGATCCAACACCAGGCTCATTTCAGCCTGCAGGCAACAGTCAATCACACAAAAATCCCCTTTAAAACAATCAAAATCAGTACTAAATGTGTTGCATAACTTGAAAGGATAAGTCATGAACTGACTACTAATCAATGAGTGCTTGTAATGTAATTGCCCTTAAAAACATGAGGCGCTTACATAAGAGGATGAAATAATTTGCAGTTTAAAAATAATTACTCAATGAGTCAAAACTACATTTAAAAAAAAAAAGAGAAAAAAAAAAAAGCTTACTTTGTTGGCACAAATGAAGCCCAGACCCAGAGAAGCCAGCACCTCAATGACCGCAGGGCTGCTGTTGCACTTGACTGGGTAGTAGGGCTGCACATGTGGCACTACACTCTGCCAGCACAAATGCTGCCGCATCAGGACACCAAGGTCACCCACCACAAATGCACTCTTCTCCACCTGAGAATCCAGAGAGAAGGTAAGGTGCACTTAAACACAGGAACTTATCAAACATGCATTAATCAGACCTCATCAGATTTAGTAATTCATTGCAGTAAAAATAAAACCCACATTCCAAACATTAACAGGGGATATGCTTAGAGTGTTATGGAAGCTGAACTGACCAGAGCCTGTTCGCAGATGTGGCCATCAATGACATCTTCTAGAGTCACTCCTCCCTCCAGGAGTTCAATGATGTAGCTGGGTTGGTCAGCGAGTCCTTTCATTTCAACCGTATTCCGTTAATCCAACAATCATAAAGAGCAGATAACAAGTCAGGGGGTCACGACTGAGCCAATGGGTCCTGCCGGTATGCAACAAACTGTGGAAGGGGCGAAAAGAAAACACATGACTATGGCCATTACACAGTAAATAGTATTTAAAACAGCTTTATGTGCAGAATTTAGTCTCTCTAAACACATATACTCTTATCTTTGGTCTATGAACCTGGTCTTAAGAACTGGCTTCAGATAGTCTTGTTTGTATTTATTTATCAAGTTTAAATCCTTCTAAGGCACAGAGGAAACTTTGTGTTATAAGTATGAATAAATATTTAACTGCAGACACCTGCCGCAACAAAACACCATCCACAACACACACACACACACACAGTTACTTGGCTGTAAAGAAGGAAGGCATGCATCTTTGTGTATAAAACACACACAATCACTCACATGGACAAGTCAGGAGATGGACCTGTCCCTCTATCAGCTAGGATCCCAAGGTGGCTCAGCGTTGAAGTCGAAGTGCTCCCGGTAAAGAGCCGCCCCTAGGCCCTCTGGGTAGCGTTCATACACCTGTGCAGAGACAGGGGAGCCCTGAGGGAAAAGCACACTCACTATCAGATCTAAACCCACAGGAAAGACACTTTTAAATGGAAAACGTATAGCAGGGGTTTGACAAGGTTTAACACTCATTCTGATTGCTGCTTTTTTGTGCTTGGTTAACATTTACCTCTTATGTATTGATTATTTATCACGGGTCAAAATCTCAAAGACAACACCCTTATCGCCCTAATTACACTTGCCTTAATGTTTGTATTAAATTACTATCTCTGTCGTCAGTGTTTTTATGGCTGCTTGTACTCGTTACGCGACAGCGGCCCAAATAACACACGCGCATGCGCTGTAATACTGACAACAGTGTCACAACTTGACAAATTGAACAATATTTCAGTGCGTAGACAAAGCGAAACCCCTAACTATAGCAGAGAGATGTCATACTTTACATTTGACTCGGAAAAGAATATTTATATTGCTCAAAGGACACGCCTTTGTGAGAGCATGCACTTCTGAGAGATCCATTGCAACGACATTGCCGCTGACGACGGAAGAAGCCTACGTTAGCGCTGGATGTCGTTAAAAGCTCAGAAACAACCCCCTTAATGACACAATATACGAATCAAGCCTAGACAGTGGTGCTACGGCTATTTCACAAATTCGTAATACCTATAAGCTGAACATGAGAACACCCAGAAAATACAGATTTCAATGAGTGGCTCTGTCATGTGTGGCAAGAAGGCAAGAAAGACGAGCCCGCCATGTTACGTCCGCCCGCTGAATCCATATAACTCAGCCGAAGTATTTTGCTTTACTTACGTGAGATAACGGCCAGAAGGTTTTGGAAAATCGTCTTCTCTTTTTCGGCGGAATTTTTAAAGAGTAGTGGGCACAATAATATAAGAAAGAAAGAGGGGTGTTTTTGCCATATGTTTAGGCGAAGAACGCGCGTCGCTTGAGTACGGTCTTCTCTGCCTGAGCGTGGGGTGGAGATATACTGGAAACGAAGCTGGGGAAGAGGAAAAGGTAATCAACGGCTCGTGGGCGGGGCCTAAGCGTTCAGTTTGATCAATCAGCGTTCTGCATTTTTGAGCGCATACCAAATATGTATTTCCGAAAATTATACAGGCCGCAGTACATCTGTGATGTATTTTCAGGTTATATAACCATAAACTTTCCAACCAGGGCCACCCAATTCACACCCATTTGTTGCTGCAGAACTGTTGTTGTTATACTTTATATTTAGGAAAACATGTAGAGGACAGGTGTAGCAAAAAAATCTCTGTTCAAACAGTTAAAGGTCATACATATTAAGTAAAATCATAAACAGAATGTGAAAACAATCTTTTCTAGACTGTGGTAATGTTTTTTTAAAATAAAAAACAAACAAACAAAAAACTGTCACATCCATATTTTGTCAAAACATATGAAAAATAAAACAAATCTGTTATGACAAGAAAGACAGAAAGAAAGAAAGAAAGAAAGAAAAATAAATCAAGTTTTTTTTTGCACTTGCTTGTGCAGTCTGAGTACTTCTGTTATAGACTTGCAATTTAATTTCCAAAGTTCATTCAAACAATATCGCACAGGTGTGGCTGAAACTTTGTACCTGTTTTTAAAACACCCTCAGTCTATGTGTTTAGCTCAGCCTAAGGGTGTGTTCAGCCATTTCTGTGGACAAGCAATGCACACAGAATATTTTGTTGATTTCTATTTAATGGGTCTCGACTGTGCCATTGTTGTACTGGAGTACGCGTTGAACTAGAGAAAAAGTGGAAGAAAACATCTGAATATTACCACAGGAAGTTTTTAACCATGCCAGTGAAAAACCGCAAGTCAAATCTGTGTGAAATATAGTCTATCTACAATATCATTCAAAAGTTTGGACATACCTTCTAATTCCATGATTTTTTTTATTATTTAAAAGTTGTTTGCATTGTAGATCAATACTTAAGTCATCCAAACTATGAAAAAAATATATGTGGAATTATTTTGTAAACAGGAAAGTGTTAAATAAACCAGAATATGTGCACATCTTGGCATTTTCTCAGTCATCATCTCAATTCTCTTCCGCTTGTTGGTTTGGGCCAAGAAATGGACATTAGACCAGTGGAAATCTGTCCTCTGATCTGATGAGTCCAAATTTGAGATTTTTGGTTTCAAATGTCATGTCATTGTAAGGTGCAGAAAAGGTGAGAAGATGGTTCCTACATGTGTGGTTCCCACTGTGAAGTATGGAGGAGGAAGTGTGATGGTATGGGGGTGCTTTGCTGCCGACACTGTTGGTGATTTATTCAAAATCCAAGGCAACATCTGGTTTGTGCTTAGTGGGACCATCATTTGTTTTTCAACTAGACAATGACCCCAAAAACACCTCCAGACTATGTGAGGGCTATCTCACCAAGAAAGAGGGCGATGGAGTGGCCTCCACAGTCACCTGATCTAAACCCAATTCAGGTGATTTGGAATGAGTTGCATGTGAAGGCAAAGCAGCCAACAAGTGTTCAGCACCTCTGGGAACCCCTTCAAGACTGTTGTGAAACCATTTCAGGTGATAACCTCATGAAGCTCATTGAGAGAATACCAAGAGTGTGCAAATCTGTAATCAAAGCAAAAGGTGCCTACTTTGAAGAATCTAAAACATATTTCAGTTTAAGTTTACTACATGATTCCTTATGTGTTCCTTCATGGATCCGTCTCACTATTAGCTATAGGTTCCCAAGGTGGGATAATTTATAAATATAGACATTATTGTGAATATGAATTATAGTTATAAACGCACTATGCAATTTCCAAAGTTCATTAAACAATAATTTGCAGTAAATATACAGACATTGTTGATTCTTTGCACCTGTTTGCAAACATTTGCTTAGCTTTTTATTTTTAATGCAAGTCAGTTGTGAAAAAGCAATGCACATTAAATGTACAATGGTATAATAGCATTTTCAGCTGGGATAGCTAAAATAGGCGGAAGAAAATGGATAAAAGTATTTTCTGGATTTCTGTTAATTGCGGCATTTCTACATGTATCCGGGAAAAATAGAATTTTTGATGAGGCACACATTAGGGAATATATGCATGGGAATGAAGCCCATTTCTTGTTAAGACAAGTAAAAGTGAACTTGATTATTAAAAGAGGATCTAATTAAGTCATACCCATGCAACATGCCTTTAAATGTCTTTTGGCAGTTACCTGAGTCTGAGAAATGCAACAATCATGGCTTTGTTTTAAAGCCACGTGCTGCAACAACATTATCTGAAACAAGTTCCTACATCTACCAAAAAGTTAAACCTTTGAAATGTTCTTATGAAAATCACCCCTGAAGGCATTTGAAGTGCAAAAGCACAGACTGGGAAAGCTATAAGTAAGTAAAATGTATTTATATGGCACCTTTCTAGATAAGGATCACAAAGTGCTTCACAACAACAAACAGCAAATAAAAATACAAATAGTAAACCACAACAATATCCACTAGTTAAAAGCAAGCCTATGTAAGTAAGTCTTGAGCTGCTCTTTTAAAGTTTCAGTCAGAACTCCATGGGGAGCCAGTGCAAAGATGACAAAATACATGTCATATGAGGACACAGTAAGTAGTCTTGAAGTTGCATTTTGAACCATTTGTAAGTGATCCAAAGATGACTTATTGAGGCCAATGTACAGTGTATTACAACTGTCCAGTCATGAGGAAACAAAGCAATCGATATGCATTTCTAATTCTAATTTGGACACCATTCAACTGAGGCAAGCAATATTTTCTAAAGGAAAAAAGCAGGATTGCACAAGGCTATTAATATGTTTATCAAAACTAAGTGACTGGTCAAATGTAACACTAAATTTAACACAGCTAAAAAATCAAGATTGCTAATCACAAACACAGCTGCCAAATTAAAGAAAATTAGCAGCCATCAAGTTCTTTACGGTATCAATACAGTTATAAAGGATGGGTATTTCTGCAACATTCTGTGGAGAAAAAGAAATGTACAATTGGATATCATCTGCGTAACAATGATATGAGACCCCTTTAAATATGCCCAAGATTCAATTCAATTCAATTCAATTCAATTCAATTCAATTCAATCCTAACAAAACGAATGGTTGCCTCAAGGTGCTTTACATTTTAAAGTAAATACTAATTACAGAGAAAACCCAACAATCAAAATGACCATCTATGAGCAAGCACTTGGAGACAGAGGGAAGGAAAAACTAGCTCAGGATGGACTCAGGAAGGGGCAGCCACCTGCCATGACCAGTTGGGGGTGAGGAGAGGAAGACAGGACAAAAGAGAGGCAGAGATTAATAATAACTAATGATTAAATGCAGAGTGGTGTATAAACACAGAGAGTGAAAAGAGGGGCGTGAAAGAGAAATAGTCCATCATGGGAATCCCCCAACGGCCTATTACAGCAGAAGATGTCTTCATGTGGTAGTAAATACAGTGCAAACAGAACAGGTCCTAAAACAAAACCTTGGGGCGCACCATAGGACTAAAGTGGGAGATGATATGGAAAAGTAAGTGGGCCAAAATTGTTATAACTGTGAAAATCTCAGGGGATTATCATAGGTTTCAAAACCTTAGACAAATCAGCTGTACACTTTTTCTCCAGCTTTGCATGGGTCCTGAACTTTCATGACCCAGAGAAAGCAAAGCATGCAAACAAAATGTGCCCCTGTCTCAGTGGTGGCTATTTTGACATTTCTGCTTTCGTCACGTGGAGGATAAAGATTTCCGGGTTTTTCAAAATATTTTGTTCTTCAGTCCTTAAGATTTGTCACACTCACACACAGCCTCATTTCAGTTGTGAGAATTTCATGTTGCAATCCAGCTTGATAGGAATCTATAACTCATTACAACAAGCATGGAGTTCAGTATGACGCGGAAGCACTGGAACACCGCAAAGATAAGCATGGAAACACACCCTGCAGGCACATTCGTCTCATGACTTTCTGTTGCACCCAAACAACATGCTGCATGTTTTTATCTATGTGTTTGTAAGCAGTGTGGAGGTTCCTTGGCTCTTATCTTCAATTTATGACACTGCAAAGGACACAGTGTTCACAAAACAGCGTGGTCCAGAAATGACTGAACAACATGGAAAGTCCCATTTGGAAGCACTCTAATGCATATGTTCATGGCTCTTGTCTGACTGGTCTTTTCTACTGTCACAGACATATTACAGAAACAAGTAATGAAATTACTGTACTTTTAATTTCTGAAACATAACTCATCTTCTAAAGTTTTTAAATCTATGTGTGCACTTTGAATATGCCATCCATCCATCCATTTTCTTCCGCTTATCCGGGGCCGGGTCGCGGGGGCAAGAGCCTAAGCAGAGAAGCACAGACTTCCCTCTCTCCAGCCACCTCCACTAGCTCATCGGGAGTGACCCCAAGGCGTTCCCAGGCCAGCCCAGAGATATAATCTCTCCAGCGTGTTCTGGGTCTACCCCGGGGCCTCCTCCCTGTGGGACATGCCCGGAACACCTCACCCAAGAGGCGGCCAGGAGGCATCCTAATCAGATGCCCAAGCCACCTCAACTGGCTCCTTTCGATGCGGAGGAGCAGCGGCTCTACTCTGAGCCCCTCACGGATGGCCGCACTCCTCACCCTATCCCTAAGGGAGAGGCCAGCCACCCTTCGAAGGAAACTCATTTCCGCCGCTTGTATTCGCAATCTCATTCTTTCGGTCACTACCCAAAGCTCGTGACCATAGGTGAGGGTGGGAACGTAGATCGACCGGTAAATCGACAGCTTCGCTTTTATGCTTAGCTCCCTCTTCACCACGACCGGTGCA